>VWYH01001673.1:93922-152952 GCA_013399365.1 Pampusana beccarii | reverse complement strand
ACGGGCGCCCGCGGCTCGGCCGCCCCGGGAGCTGCCAGCGGATGGGCCGCGCTGCTGCCCGGCCTGGCTGCGGGCGGGAGCACGGCGGCTGGCGGGAGGGTTCGTGGCCACTTGCAGGCGGCGGAAGAGCGGTGGGAGCTGGAAGCCGTAGGACCTGGTCCGAGCTCTGAGGGGGCACTGTCAGACATGGGGCTTGGGCACATCGGGAGTCCGTCCTTCAGAGTGCTCCTCTGCCTTCCCCACTCGTGGCTGCGTGTGCTATCATTGTCACCTGGCTGCTCCCAATGTCCTTTCCAGCCCTACCACTCCCTACCAGTTTCTGAAAAATGAGTTTGTGGAGAAACGAACAGCAGGTTCTTGAACACAACTCCAGGTGGTGTCCATTGGGGTCTCAAACAGGGCAGTAACCTGCAACGTTTACTCAGAACACAGAGATTAAGCATCCTCTCCTTAGTCCAAGTGCCTGTTGCGAGCCAGACCATCAGCAGTTGTAGAGGATATCCTGCTGGACCTCGCAGCGATGGACTGCGGAATTTAGCTGGGAGCATCTAGCAAACCTCTACCCAGATAGCACACAAGCTGTAGCTTCTCAGAAGCTTATCAGTTGTCCACAACTTGATTACTTCATCATTAAATGGCAAAGCTCACCCTTCCTTCCACTGCTGGATTTTGGGCTGCATTCCCAAAGCATGGTGACATTAGATCTTTTCACCAAAAAAATTTTTAGAATTATTTTAATGTGGAGAAAAGATCCCTGCCCCCACTGCTTCCTTGCTTGAAAGAACCAGTAGAGCTTTTCAAAGTTGCAATCAACTTAAAGCAGGGAGTTTATGGTGGAAAATGTTGGACAACCTTTGTGATAGGTGTACTGGTCCCACCTGGAATGTTCATGGAATATTCATGGGTGGTGTGCTAAAGATGTGCGCTGGTTATCGAGGTAAATGTCTGGAAGGAAAGTTCAATCACGGTGCTTTGTGTGACCTAAGAAGTCTCAATGACGGGCACCATCCAACAACACAGATAGCGTGACAGGGAGCAGCCAGTTCAGAGTCCACCGGAGAGCGTTGCTGCTCGGGAGGCAGCGCTGACGTGACCTCTGCCTCTGTCTGCTCGCCAAGCCACTCTGGGCTGGGACCAGGCCAATTTTACACAGCAGACCAAGTTCTGCAGTTGCATTCTGATAAAACGAGTAGCTAAAAGAAGAGCAAGCGATGCAACTGTCCTATGTGGGAATGAAGTGGCAACATCACAGTCTTTGGGTATGAGCGTATTCGCATGAGAGGAAGGGAAAGATGGACAGAGGCAGAATGACACTGATGTGTTCATCTTTGTGAAGTTTGCAGTCAGTCCTTGTGGCTTCACAGGAAAGAAACCAAACTCACATGAGCAGCTGTCTCCTAAGTTTGCAAGAAACAAGGTTTCCTTAGTCCCGTGGTTCACTCACCTCCTGGTCAGGAAACAGAAAAAAAAAAAAAAGTATTTAATAAGAAACATGGAGCGTTTATTTAGAGCTGAGGGCTCATATTCTGCTGAAAATTGTATTTGAGTAACCCCACTGAAATGAAAAATGGGTTAAATTCATCTTGGGTCTAACTACTGAATTACAGCAAAGAATTCTGTGGAGTTGAACCTGTGTGAGAGCCAAACCGTGTAAAATTTAGAGAAAGTATTAACTTAAATTTCTCAGCCTAAATGTGACTGGAGGTGTATGAGTAACGGAGAACACGAGAGAGGCCTTTGCTGGGGTGTGCAGTCGCAGGCTGCCGTGAAGCAGCCGCCCCGGCACGCAGGGCCGTGCTAACCAGCGAGAGGTGCAGCTTTTATTGGCGAGCACCGTGTGTTTGCTGAAGGTCTGTCTCGCAAAGCCATGGTAACAGCAGCCGCGCTCGGTGTCTCCCTGGGAGATGAGGCACCCGCGGAGGCCTGCAGAGCACGGCAGGAAGGGATGATGCCTTCGGACCGCTGCCTGCCGCCTCTTCTTGTCGGTGGAAGCAGCCGGTGTGCCAGGGGAAACTGTTCGTACTGAGATACCCCCCCCACTTCAAGTCTTGGATTTAGTTTTCCAAATATTCTGCTAAAAGTCCTACTTAAAGATAGTGTAGATGTAGATCCGCGTTTCTCTTGATGACTTCTGTGCTCAGGTTGGCTGTCAGCTGCTGCTGTGCAGTGACTCCCCTCACCTGGGAAAGAACCTGAGAGAAGCTGCTACAGGTGAGCCCCAGGTTGACCTGGAGGTCCATCAAGCAGGTATGCAAATAATATTAGAGTTGGAGTGTGATGGAGAGGACAAATCTTCATACAACCATATGTTTTCATATAACAAGATACAGCCACTTCTTCCCTGTGTCCAGCTGTGACTCATGTTCTTATTTGGGTGAAGTAATGCCATTCAAAAGTCTGTCTTGTAGCGAATATCACAGGTTTGATTAAAAATCACATGCTCTTTCTTACAAGCTGGGCTTGCATAACAAAATAAAACTGACAGACAATTGGCTTGCTAATAAGTGCAATTAAGCAGTATGGGGGCTTAGTTTAATCAGTTTATTGGTAAAACTACAGAATATTTTATGAAGGTTGTTTCATGGTAATGAAATGATTGATAGTTTTGTAGAGGAATGCCATGGAAATCCTTCTTTTGTTTCCTGGCTCGGAAGACATACGCTGTTTTTCACTGTGAAGGAATTAATTTGGCTCCTCTTTGTTATGGTCAACTGCTTTATGAACCCTCCACCCCGGGGACCTCTATGTGGCGGTCCCACTTGAAGAACCTCACCAGTGGGTCAGATAACGTATACATCAAAGCTGGTCAAAACACAGCTATTTGTTAATAATGCAGGGAGAAATCAGTCACGAGCAAAGAAAAATTATCCATTGTGCTTGACCTATGGAGTCTGAAAATGCTGTAGCCTCAGGCTTGCCATTGTCCACAGCACCGTGGGGAGGTTGTAGGGGGTGTCTCATTTCTGCAGAGACATTTTCTTTGATTTGTGTGACTGGTGCTCTGCTTATTGGGAACAGGGACTGAGACTTGACCTGAGCCCGGCCCAGCCATCTTCAGAGCACTGCATGTTGATGAACTACAGGGACTCCAGCAAGGTAGTTTTGTGGCGTGATTTCAATTAAAAGGAAATATTTGCTGGAAATACAGTACCCATATATTCGTTTGGAGATGATTTTGAAGAGACAGGGAACTTGTAAGGTGTTGTGCCGTCATCTCCGCAGCAGTGGGGAAATGGGAGTAATTGGTGAAATGAAGTGTAGACCACCCCTCTTGTAAAACGTTCTGTGAAGTAAGTTGTGAGCTAATGGAATTAACTCAGATAAGGATGATAAGCAAGAAAGAAGGGCAGTTTGCAGCTCATAGATTTGTCAGAGGGCATAGCATAGTGACAGCCGTTAGCATAAAACTGCTGTTGGAATGGTCAGATCAATATTGACCTATGTGGAAAAAGGGAAAGGAGAGCGAGACAACCTTCCTGTGAAAGCAAGCACAGACAGCAGGAGAGAGGAGCAGGCAGCCGGGTGGGTCGGGGTTGGGTTGTTTTTCAGAAAAAGAAACCTTCATCTAGTGAGAATCATGAAAGGTTGTAAAATCAAAGAGTCAAGACTGGAAGGGCTTTGGTAAACATTAATAAAGACAGACATGCATGCTTTTAAAGACTAAATTAAAGGCTGTCGGTAAGGTCCTGCAGGAAGTCAGCAAGAGGCTTTGTAGCTATTTACACGGCTGGAGGTCAGGTCTTCAGCGGGCGCTTTGCAAAGGGCCCCGAGCCGTGCGGGGACCGCAGCAGCGTGGGAGCCGGGAGCCGTCACTGCTGCGCCAGCATCAGCCTCCTGCTCAAAACGGGAGGGCAGCGGGTCCGTGACACCAGACACTGCCCACAGGACACACAGCGTGGATCTTCTGTGAGCGCCAGCGCCAGAGTGAGAAGAGGCAGGAGAGAAGTTGTTGAGCTTGGGAGCAGCTGCAAGGGGAAGCGGGTGTGGAGGGGCCCGTTCGCAAAGGCCGGCGAAAGCAGCTCCTTCAGCCCACCTCTGTAAATGAAGGGTTTGTCAGTTCCATTTTTGAACTTTGCCCTCTCTCCGTAATTTAGCATTGGCATGATAGCCCTTCTTGCTTGTCTTCACCTCAGCATTTATCTAGCAGCAGGCGACCATTATCTCGGGGCAGTTCTCTATGCCTTTGACATCCCTTAATTAAACTATGACATTTGCTAACTATGGAAAAGAAAAATACTGGAGAAAAAAAAAAGTTACATTCTCATTAGACCACTGTATTCGTGAGACTTTGGGTGCCACGTAGGAGAGCGGTACAAAGGATATTTTTAATGAGCTTCAGTAAAGGTGCCCTTGATTTTAGTTTGTCTCTAATTGTATGAGCTTTGATCTTGATTTCTTCAAGAGAAATCTTACTGTGCACTTAGATTTTGCTGGCAGACCAGACCAGTTTTTCTTTGTCCAGTTTCTAAGATAGGAAAAAAGTTCCCACTGGAAAACGGTCTCAGGGGGAGGTTCAGCAAGCAGCATCTTCAGGATCTGGCCCGATAATTGTCTACAAATAGGTTCTGCATAAGGAAGAAAGCATCTCCAGTGGTATATAACGCATGCACTAGGACAGATGAAGGCAAATGCTGAATCGATGGATGTGTTTCATGCTTAGCCATCATGGGCAGTGGTGAGGAAGGCTTTAGAAATACATAAAAGTGCTGAGGAATATTGCAACCCAGCTAATGGCTTGAGATTTCTTGGCCAGTTCACTCTCTTTCGCATTATGTCTCTGGTATGACTGGAAGCCTTGCGGAGGGACATTTCTGCTTTATTACTCCAGAGAGCCTCGATTCAGAGTTAGCACTGGGCTTGTCTTAGAAGACGGTTGAAATCTACTTTTCTGATATGAGTCATTTACTGTTTTTCTTATTAGTAAAGCAATCAAACAAGATGCAAACTCAAAATAACTTTAAAGCTGCTTTTAGATTAATCTTGGCATTTTGCTGCTTGACAAATCTGGAAGCAGAGGCCTCTGAAATCATTGCAAGAGTGTGGCATGGCTGTAGCAAATAAAGCTTTTGTTAGGGAGAGATCAAGTCTAGAGGTTTTTCTGTTTCCGACCGTGCCATTATAGCTGAAATTGCCAGTAATGAAGCTTACTTGAACTAGGCTGAGCTCACTGAGTAAAGAGCCTTCACTTCAGAGGGACCTCAGGAACTCTCTCATAGGTTGCCTTAAATTAATACTTCTTCATTCACCAAAGCCTTAGATTTGAGTTTAGGGGTAGCTGACATCAAGACAGTCCTGAAGAATAATCTCTAGTGTAAGAACAGCCATACTTAGGCTGCGAACCTTCCACTCCCCAGTGAGAGCACAGGATAAAACCTGCTGAGACATCCTTGGTCCCCTACCATGAGCTCTCTTCTCCACTGCCTTTTCATCTTCCCTTCCATGCATATTAACAACAGTTTTTCTGCAGTGTTAAAAAACTGCAGTGCTAAAACACATGCAGACAGGCCTCCTCAAGTGTTTGCAGCCTCACTCAGCCTTGCAGAGTTCAGTTTTGCAGTGAGGCTGCTCAGTTGGACCCACATGGTCCGTTGTTTTGCAATGAAACATGCCTTCACTTAGCCCATCAACATATAGGACACTTGAGCAATCAAATATGCCTGTGACTTGTTGCCATTATTGAACTAGGTTGAATTTAATCAAGGAGAGGATGCCAGCCTGGGCTTCAGGTCTGCCCTGGTGAGAGGTTTACAAACAGCAGGGGAAAAACCAATTCCAAAGCTTCAGATATTCCCTCAAACAAAGTTCTAGCATAGTGGAAGTTAGCTGCAGTTCTGCCATTCGGCGTGTGTCTGCAGTTCATTCATCATGGCTCAATGGAAAACCCCATTTTTATTGGTGTGATTTAATGCTATTGGGGGGCAGGTCTGCTGCTGAAGATAACATCCTGCTAGCGGGGTACTGAGCTAACCTTTAGAGATGCTGTGAAAGCAGTTTTGTTCTGTTGTCTTCTGGATGTTTATTTGCTTTCTTTTTTTCCTTTAGTTATCTCAGATTACTCCAATTAAATTACTCAGGGAATAAGTCACTGCCCCATAAAAAGTACCTAATCAAACAGATAAGTCTTGTGTTTCACCCTTGTCTCTCTCCCTCCCACACATGACTTTGCATGTGAATCTTTAAAACCTGTATGCCCTATATTTTTTCACTCTAATGCTGCAATTAATCACATTACATAACCAGCCTACTGCTGTTTCTAATTAAATTGGGGGGGGGTGAGGGGGGGGAAGAGGGGGGAACGAAGAAAACCCTGCATTTAAATACCGTGAAGGGTCTGCCTTGAAATGACAATGCCAGGAAGCAGGGAGGGAAGGTTCCCTCCATCCTCCTCCTCTCCATCCTCCTCGCAGCCCTGTGCGCCGGGAGCTGCGGCGCAGGCCCCGTCTTATGCAACATCCCACGCCACGGTCTGACTCACATGCACTTACCTCACCGGGGACACGCTAAAAATAGGGTTTCATTCTTAACTCTGCACAGCCAGGCTCTGCCTCACTTCCAAGAAGACCCTTGACGGGATTAAAATAGAGCTAGTTCTGCGCTTTGTTTCCTGCCGGAGATGTCTGCGCTGTACCCGTACGCTGTTTGTTTATCTGGTGTGTTAGTGCAGCAGAGAGTGGGATGGATGCTTTCGGAGGCAGAGAAAATGTGGTCCTTTAC
The DNA here is from genome assembly GCA_013399365.1 of Pampusana beccarii. Classification (NCBI taxonomy): domain Eukaryota; kingdom Metazoa; phylum Chordata; class Aves; order Columbiformes; family Columbidae; genus Pampusana; species Pampusana beccarii. The sequence goes on along the minus strand of VWYH01001673.1, from coordinate 146,238 downwards.
TCATATTATTTGCCAACTCATTCCAGACAGGGTGCCCTGAGGAGGAATTGGGCAGTGGGCAGGCTGGACATCGGGAAGCACTCTGATAGAAGCTGTGTACAGAATTTCCCGCAGCTTTGGGAAGGGACGCTGGGCTGGGTGGGAGGAGGTTGCTGGTCCTGGAGCAGGGGTGCGCCAGTGACTGTGGGAACAAGCCTCCCTTAAAACCCTGTCTGCGGCCTCAACGTAGACCCGAGCACTGCCCCATGTCCCCCCTGTGCCCTCTTGTTGCTCAGGTGTACAGACCAGCCCTCTATCCCCCATCACCTTCACATCTCTTCTTGGGAAATGTTCATGTCTGCGGCACGTGGGGCCGGAGCGAAGGCATCGCGAGGCTCCTGTGTGGTGGAGCGGCAGGATGGCAGCAGGCTGGGCACGGCTGAATCGGTGCACGGGGGACAGTCACTGCCCCCGCCATGGGCTGGGGCTGCCACAGGTCATCTTCCCCTGGTACAGGTGGCAATGGCATGTCATTTTGAGGCATGCACATGCATCTTCTCACCTTTGCTTTAGCAGCATTGTCCCTGCTTTGGGAGGCTCCCACACCTGACAGCAGGTGTTCGTTTAAAACAAAGTGACTTTCCAGCCATCCCGGTGGGTGCAGTAGGATTGAAAGTGCAAACTAGCATCTCAAAAGTCAGAGAGGAAGTGAACTTCCAATGAATGAGAAAACTTAAACAAATCTAGCAATTGATACATCCTTCTACTAAATTTTCTGGCTAGCCTGAAGGACAAGTTCTGAAGCTTTTGGTTGGCATAACTGGTATGTAATTGGTACAGGACTGCTTTCTCTCTGCTTTCTCAGCATGTGAACCTTTGCCCAAGAATCATTTAAAGGGTCTGGAGATGTTTTCCCTACAAATTCTGACTTAAACACTTTGAGAGTGAAAAGGTGATATGTAAAACCATTCTCATTTTGCTTCCACTTGCCTTTTTGAAAACATCTTTTTCTAGGTTTACTTATCTTACCTGAGATTTCAGTTTAGACCCATCTTTAGAATGGCAGTTGAGATGAACAAAGTGAACCGGAGGCTCTCTTCTAGAAGCATTAACCCAGGGTGTTCAATGTCCCTATTGAGCCAGTTGGACACGCTTTTTGTAGGTTTACCATGACAATAGAGTTTCTTAAACATAAATCCCACGCTTAAGGAGATCTGTGACCATTCATTGATTCCAGAATTAACTTTACAGTGTATTTGTAATGAATTTTAATTGGATTATAATGAACACATCTACTCTGTAAAAGCCACATAAAGACTTGTCTTCTTTAACTTTCCCCTCCTCCCTGAGGGCACAGGCACTAGTGGGACAAGGCACTTGTGGCTCGGTTATTTTGCCTTGGGCTTTCCATCCTCGCGGCATCCATAAGCTCAGCCCTCATCCTGCAGCTGCACAGGGACTGGGAGCATCAGTATAATTCACTTAACTTTAATTTTTACATAGCGAGAGCAGGAGGGCTGCCCTTCCTGGCCCAAATGGATGCACAGTGTGATGTTGGTATGGTCAGCATTGACAAGACGTAGCACTGAAAGCAGAGAAGAAGGGTGGCTCGGTGACAGGGGGTGACGACAGCACCTCATATGCCCCATCACTTCATTGCAAGGTGAATCTGAGCTTCTGCATTGCAGAGCAAAAGTTCAGTGAGATTTTGTGAACAGAGGTGACAGGAGGCTTTGATGCCATGTGGGTGTCTCTGGTGTTTCCTTGGTTGCTGCTAAATTGAAATCACCTGTTTGATGTGATTGAGAAAGAATGCAAATGGTCTTGCAGGAAACCCCAGGGAAGAGGAAGGAGACACTGGTTACCTGTGAGAAAGACAAGACGATAACAATAGGAAGGAAGGAATAATAGAGAGGGGAGAACTATTTAAGGAAACTGGCACCTTATTTTTTATTTTTTTTTTAAAGTGGGACTGGGATTAGGGGTAGCAACAAGAAAAAAAAGAAAAAAGTATAAATGTGCAGGGAACAAAGCTTACAGACAAGAGGACAGAGTGAAGGAGGAAAGTGAAAAGAGAGGAGCTGATTTATGAGACAGTAGAGAAAGCCAGCCTGCTGTAGTCTGCATTTTAACAGCATGTCCGTGGTACCTGTCCTACATCCTTGTAGCAGTGCAGGAAAGGGTGTAGCTGAGTGATGCTGCTTTGAAAGTGCTGGAGCCTAATTACTACCTCCTGTTATTTGGGACAAGTGTTTTAAATTTGCATTCTGCCCTGAGAGGCATTACTCCCTCAAATGATTTCAAGTCTTGGTTTGGAGCTGGGAGAAGGAGGTTTCTGAATAGCATAAAAGTAAGTCATGGGCCTTGGAGATGGCAGCAGGAATTGTACTAATGTGCTAAGAGTCAGGTGCTTGGGTTTTGTCATTTGTTTTTTGTCTGGTGGCCAGAGGAGAAACCTTTATCTGCCTGGCTATCACCTGAAGGTCAACAGAGACTCTCCTTTGTGTCTGATTTCCACACTTACTGTGGGGCAGATTCTGTGTTCTTCTGTGTTCGTTGTTCTGCTCCATGTAACATCGCATGAAACTAAGATGGAGTCCTACAGGAGAATTTCTGTTTGCGTAAAAGTATGAGAAAAGGCCTCAGTGCTTCCTACAGCATCTGAACGTGGTTTGCTCTGATAGAAGGGCTAGAAAGTAGAGGAGCAGGACTGTCAGCACTAGCAAAGCCTGTGAGTTTGATGTGATTAACTATGGACTCACTTTCAAATGTTGTAGATGTGGGGCTGGCATCCTTGATGCCACAGTTTTCGCAGGAATAAGAGAGATGGAAATGGAGGAGGCAAAGCTTGCTCCTGAGGGCTGCAGCCCATTGCATGCCATCTGATGGAGAAACTGGGGCTGAGACCCGTGTCACTGACCATGGCCTGGGGGTCAGCCACCCAGCTGTGTGTGCAGCCCTGCTGAAACGGGTGATTTTTCTCATGGAGAAGGGAGAGCAAGATTCTCCCATTTTTGTTATGAATTATAAGGAAGCAGCGTGGTCTGACGCCCACTGGTTTTAGGTTTGAGATCTCCAAGGCACTTTTGCCATGTCTTGCTGTAATCTGTGCAGATCCCATATACAGATCCCACTCTCTGGGTTTCCTAACTGGGCCATTAAATAAACACTGAAATAAATCCAGTGTGGGCAGTAAACTTCTCATGCTGGAGAGCCTAGAGAAATCATTGCGTTGCTGGGGGGTTTCTGTGCTTTAATTGCAGGCCGAGGAAAGGAGTTTGAAGTTAATGCAAGGATGGGGGTGGGAAAAATGCTGATGCAAGATTGAAAAGGAGGAGGGAGAGAAAAGCAGGGAAATTATTGCATTTCTTCATTATGCATTGGACTCCTTAATGCAATTCATGCAAATTCTGTCGGGTGCAGCCCAAAGGGACGTGGTTAGCTGGGAACATGCACGTGGCACCCTTAGCATTTGGCTTCTGCAAACGTGCGTTTTTGCAGTTAACCAGCGTTGTGCCGGGGGGGTGCAGGCAGTCGTGGGGAGCGGGAGCTCACTGCTGGCTGAGGGAGGACCGAGGCAGCTCTGCTGTGGGTCCCCTGCCCCGCTGGCAATGTGTCACTTGAAACAACGGCCAAGCACACAACCGGAGCTTTTGGGGCCCGTTTGCTCTTTGGGACCTCAGCCACCAGTGCCGATGCTGGAGCCCTGGTGCTGAGTGAGGTGGTTATAGATGCACGGGAGGTCTGTAGAGGTCTGTGTGAGCCGTATGGGCAAACCCCATCAGAGAGGGAAGGCAGAGCAGTTGCCAAGTGGTTGATCTGCTGATGGGATCGGTGTTTGGTCCTCTCCCACCCTCTCTGAGTCTGTGCTGGACGGTTCGGGTGATTGTCAGCTGATGGCTTTGTTGCCTGTGGTCTGGTTGAGCAATGTGCTCAGATGTTAGCTCCTGGCTGCATAAGTGAGTTTACAAGCATTATTGTGAGTAGAGGTTTTGTTATAAACACTGCAGGAGAAAAAACAGGCTACCATCCCCTCCAAACAGCAGTCAATTCCCCCAAACCCTGTTCATGACCTGAAGGGAACAAGGACTTCTTGGGAGTACAGCACAGGCATTAAATTCATCTCTGGCCCCAGCATGGTCTTGGTTGCTCTGCTGCTGATACTGCTCAGACATGAAGCTCCTGAGTTCATTCTGTTATCAGCAGAACAAAGCAAGTAGGAGCAGATTTTACTGAAAACAAATATTCCTAAGAAGTCTTCATTCACTTCTGTAAACCTAGGACTTACATTTGCTCTACTGGCATTCTGGGAGGTTTGCTGCAATTTTCCTACAGAGTAGCTATTTATTTTCCCCTTTCACAGTAACGAGTTCACTGTTCACCTCTGTCTGTGAAGGTGCTCATCCCCCCAGGAGCTGAGGTCTGACCACGGTGGCCATGACCTGCAGTAATGTCACCTGGCAGAAGGAAAGCCCAGCCCATCCCAGTGCTACATGGACTGCACAAACTCCAAAAACCTGATTGATTGACTTTTTTACTTGAGGATTCATGTCTTGTCTGAGCTTGCAGGCACAAGTCAAGTCACTTGGGTGTGGAGGGAGAACATATATATCTAGGACTGGCGCTTGCTGCTGAGATTTCTGCTGGTGGATATAATTAGGAGAAGCACCCAAAAATGTTGCTGCTAGCAATGAAATACAGGAATGTATAGCTAGTAGGGGGAAAACCCCAAGCCCTTCACTGAGATTTGAGATGTTGAGATCACAATTGCAAACCTTGGGAAATCTGAACCACCCCAACAGTTGATTATAATTTTCATATTTATGAACTTTTAGGGGAAATGATTTTAATTTTCTCATCTTGGACAATCGTGTTTATATGACAGTGGAAAGCTTCATCAGGCAGCATGTTATGTTTATTCAATATCACGTGCAAAGCATAGAAATCTGAATTGGAAGCTCAAAAAAACCCCACAAAAGTGTTTCTCCATATTTTCCTAATCCTTTGAAGGGTGAACTGGAAGCTCTCGCTGTGGGAGGAGTGTGCTTAAAGACTGTAAACTGACTTGTGGAGTCTCCTGCCGATGGGCTCCACACTGTGTCGAAGTCTTCAGGTCTTGAAAAGCAATTTCTCCTCCTTCCCTGACTTTTGTCCCTACAATGAGGAGGTTTGCTTTCCCTCAAGTGACAGAGATGAGGTTTAGATGGTTTTACAGCTGCTTGCAACTGCAGTTATGGAGTGTGTGGGCATTTCTGTCCCAGCCCTGCTGCAGGACTGTGGCTGGGTGGATTTGGCAGGGCTGGTGTTGGAGCCCGGAGCATTCTTGCCTGGTTTCACCTGGTTCCCGTGGGGAACACGGTCTGTCTGGCACTAGTTGTTTGCTCAGCCGTTGTGATTCAACTCTTGATGCTATAGTTAAACTGTAAGTTTAATACTGTACTTAAGTGCTGTACTTTGATTAAAGAGAAAGCTATCTAAAGGAAAGTTATCTTCAAAGCAGCATAGCGGTGCATGTTTGATGTGTGACAGGACCTGTGCGGTCCCAGCACAGTGGTCTCAGAACCAGCCCGGCGCTGGGCTCGCTGGCGTTACTCTGTCGGAAGTCATCTGGGGAGGGTGCAGAGCATGAATCAGGCTGGATTTCTCTAATGCTTTTCTAGCCAGAGTCTCCAAGTAAATATGTACTTTTTGCATCATAACAGCTGTTGCCCTTTCTGCCAGTTTCTAACAGCCGCGGTTGCCGGCTTGGCTTTAATACATACTTCCAGCCAGAGTAAACAAATCCCACCCATGTTATGTTTTTTAGATGAAAGCAAAGATCTGTGTGTGAAATGTTGAACCGAGTATGGGAAATGTAGGATGTGTGTTGCTTAGTAATGTGGTCAACCGTAGTTATCAGGAAGTGCGTGAGCTCCCTACTGCACCTTCCCTGGTCACAAACCCAGATTCACAGTCTTTAGCTGATGCATTACAAAAGGGCAGCATTACTGTTAATGTAAAGTCATCCTTGTTTAAATGATGGATGTGGGATGGCTTCATGACATAAACGTTAAGTGGCACAGCTATGGTTTGCCCTCGAGTTTTCCTGGGAAAAGGCATTCTTTGCCTTCATACTTCGGGCTCTCAAAGAAGCTGGACTCCAGTGTTTTCAGATGTCTTGCATTTGTGACTGATTGCAGGTCTCTGAGTAATAAATGGCCCACAGGGAGTGCCTGGAGTGAAAAATATATGGCACTGCCAGGGCAAGAGGCTGAGCAGCAATTCGGGCAAGGTCAGGGTGGTGACAGAGCAGAGGAGAGAGCCCTTCTGCTGCTCCAGGCCAGAAACCGAGCCCAAGAGCTGCAGCGAGGAGGAACTCTGTGTGACCACTAATAGCTCTCCCTTCACTAAAAGGAGTAGTAGTGTAGGAGCTCTTTTTTCTAACTGCATTTGCATGAGCTACTCGTATTTTAATTATACTCAGTATTTGCACATCTTTTTCCTCCAATAATGCATTTTGCACTGTGTGAGGCCCTGAAGTGGGTTAAGAGGAAAAATATTTAAGATGTCTCATATTTGTATTTGGGTGCATTGTGATTTCTGCATCTGCATTTATAAAACTGGTGCTACCAGGGGCTTAATTGACCTTCATATCCTAGGCTGATTTGAAGCCCAACAAAATCTGAGTTTAGGGGTGGTTGCAGCTACCTGGAAGGGCATGAAGAAACATGTTTGAGAAATGGCAGTGAAAGCTTTCCTGCGGCTGTCCCTTTCCCTTTATCCAAAGGGAATTCCCTGCAACTGTAAAGATTGTTCAGTCTCAGGAATGGCAGCCAAGATACTGAGACAGGCAGCAAAGGTACCAATAGCCATCATGGTAATGATAGAGCAATAAGGACACTCTTTCCATGGCAGCGGTCCTGAAAGCATTGCCCTATCAATTCCCTTAGAAAAAAAGGAAAAGGTTTTACACTTAGGAACAAATGGCCTTGAAAGGCAGTTAATGCTGGAAAATTGGCCAAGCAAAACCCCACTATTGAGAGGGTGGTGGTGGTGCTGCTGTCTGATCCCAGCCTCAGATGAGCAGTGTGAATCAGGAGCAAACCTGAACTAGGGAGCAAGTGAAAGGTAAGAAGGAAAATATGAGACATGAGGAAACGAAAGACAGTTATGTATAATGTTTTGCATAATCAAAGGGGTTATTTTGAGACCTTCTTTATTTCACCTTGGGTTTTCATGCCTCTTGACTCTCCCATGAGATTCGCACCTGATGTATCTCCACAGCCCATTGCCATGAGGAAGTTTTATTAAAACTGTGGTTCATGCAAAAGCACAATCTATTTACATGAGTCTGACCTGTCCTGACTGCCTAACCAAAGGGATGTGTATCCCAGCTGGTGTAAGCCTCCAGAGACACATCTCAAGTTCATCTGAGGTTTCCCAATGATTTGAACAATTATTTTCAGAAAATGTTATCTGATAGACAAGCGCTGCCTGTGACCATTAATAGCATCTTGGAGTCATCCGCAGCTATTGCCTTCTGTCACATGCACGCACGAAACACTTGTAGGAAAGACTTGCAAAAGAAAGAAGCTTTTAAAAATTATTTGGTCTTATATTTTGTTGTGATCCCTCTCCTGGTTCAGCAGCAGTTAGCAGTAGCCAGCCGGTCTGCACTGTTGAAGGTCGGGATGACTCAACTGGTGTTGGGATCTGCTGGGTCAGGAGGGGCTGGGTTCGTGCCTGGGGCAGGAGGCTGCTGGAGGTGGTGATGTCCTGGGGAGAAGATGATCCGCTGAGCTCCGTCCTGTCTGCCCCTGCTGTCTGCCCAGCTGGCAACCGCAGGACCTGGGGAGCTCTTGGAAGGATGTCGGGATAACCTGGGCATCCCAGCTGCACGCTCACCCTCCTCAAAGCCAGGGTTTTGTACACTTTGGCAAGTGTTGTAGCTGCTGTTTCCCTTTGCTCTGTCACTGGCTGTGTGTATTTAATTTAACACCCTTTTAATTAAATTTAACTTAAATTCAGCTCCCGTAGCAGTTCCCTGTAAAATGCTTTGTGATCCCCTGAATATCGCAGATACTGCGAGGGATACCAAGCTTTTCTTGAGCAAGGGTGAGAAGGAGATTTGAAAGCAGTGCTATTGATTAAATAATTAAATGGATACAAATGAGCTTTTCTTGAGGTTTTGTTTAGCTGGTCCTTGGGTGGAAAAAAGTAGGTGGCCTGAGAGGACCAGCATTCTGCCTGGTCTCATTCCTGTTTGAAAAGGGTCCTCTGAATTTCTCACTGCTGGTCCTTTGGCAGGAAACTGCATCACCATCAATAATTCTTTTTTTTTTCTTTAGCAGAGAGACCTTTTCTTTCCTGACGTCTGTGTTAGAGGCCTGTCCTCCCAGCAAACCCAGTTCCTTTCCCCCAGCCCCACTGGAGACTTGCCACTGATTCCAGTTTGGGATTTCTTTGACTCACGGTAGAAAAATAGAGTCAGAGTCCCTTGGTGCTGGGGAGAAACCTGGGGCTTTTGTGGGTGTGCTCCCAGTGCAGGCGAACTCGATGCTCAGGGCTGCATCACTATTCTGCAGCAGCCTTATCTCCCCATGGTCTCCCAGGAGGGCAAGGAGCCTTCAGCTCTCTGGGGTGCAGTGCATGTGCTAGTTTTCTTTACCATACTGCATTTATGTAAGATTATACAATGATAGATTTATGCAGTACGTGCTTCTGATAGCTTTTTAGCAGCTTTTGGAGAATACCTGTGTTTCCTGATGAGGTCCCCTGGGTGTCGAGGCCATGCTGGAGTCACCTCCTTGCATTCTTAAAGATGCTTCGTGAACTCTGGGCACTGGAAGGTCCATGGACAAGGAGGATCTCAGCCCTGGCATGCCGCAGCATAAGCTGAAGCTCTGCTGATGCCTTCCCACAGCCCATATTTAGCTGGTCTTTCCAGGGCTGGCTTTCATTTTGGGTTGTCTGTTGAGCCGTTAAACAGTTAAACACCTCATTAAATATGATTGGTTTTGTCTAAGCATGCACTCTTCCCGGAAAACTTCCTTTAGATTCTTTTTCTAAGCATTAAAAAGATAATGGATAAAATGAGAAAAAGTTTGTGGAGCTATTTCAATATTAAAACAGGGTAATTCTTACAGTCTTTTCCTCTTTTTTTTTATTTTGAGTTGATGGGAACTGTTTGGAAAAGATAGCTGGAAAAGTTAATTTTTGAATAGCAAACGCGCCTGAAGGGAGAAGGGGGGGAAGAAAGAATAGTCCTTTCAAAGAATCATTGACCTAAATTGCACTTTAATGCACATACCATGCTGTCCACACCACCTACGTGTCTCCAGGAATACTGCTAAATAACAAGCACTAAATGTTTAGTCATTTCCTGCATCACGTTTGCAGGAGTCGGTGGCTTTGCGCGATTAGCATATGTAAGTGCACTGCAGTTCAAACAGTTGGTTTCCATATCAGCAGCTGCTGGGTTTAATCTCCTTTTGGGAAAGGTGCCACCGGAGCATTGCAGCGCGCCCCAGGTTAATGTTTCAGCCGTCTTTCCGCAGAACTTCCAGCGAAGGGCCGCGGTGACGCAGCGCAGCCTCGCCAAGGCTCTGCCTCAAACTCGGCTTTTCTAAGCATGCTGTGGGAAAACCTGGCTTAAAAACCGAGCGGGCAGTATGTCGGCTCGGTTGCAGGAGGTGTCTTTTTTTTTTTTTTTTTTTTTTTCTTTCCATAGCAAGGTTTTTAAGGAGGTTTTATTTTTGTATTTTATGAGTGTTGTGAGTTCATGGGCTGGGTGGCTGTGAGCCTCGCAGGAAATAGCGGCGGCTGCTCTGCCCTGCGCAGCGCTGGCTCGGGCGGTCCCGGCTGCCTGCAGGGGCTGCAGCGGCTCCTGCTGCTGGGGTACCCGAGGGGTCAGTGCCACATGCACCCCCCCAGCTCCCACCCGCAGGAGCGTTGGGGAATTTTGTAGCTGTGAGCTCAGAGTTTACTCAACCTCGCAAGGAAGGTGCAATCTTACCCAGAGAGGTCTGGAGTTCATGTGTTGGCCTTTCAGGCTGGCATCAGAGCAGGTTTCTGTCCAAGGAGTTGAGGGCTAAATCCTCTCACTTTTTTAAAGCGTCTGCCTTCAAAATGGTGGCTGTTTCTCACTTGAAGTTCATGGTGACAGATGGCTAGATCTCAAAAACATTAGTTAAAAGCTATAGGGTGTTTTTCACCACATGTCTTTCTAGTTTCCCTCCTAAAAAAAAAAAAAATCTCTGTGAGAGTTCTCCCAACATGACAGGCCAAATCTGACCGTCTGTTAAGTTCACTTTATATAATCTCTGCGTACCATGAAGCGACCTTTGGAAAGCCGGGGCTCCTGGCTGGGTGATTCCCTGGGCTCTGGGAGGGCAGGCAGACTGCAGCATCACTGCGAGCCCAAGCCAAGAAGCATCTCTTTGCAGATATTTGATTTTTGGGTCTTGAGAGAGGGGAATCTGCCCGAAGTACCTTTTTCATGGGCTGTGCGGGGGCCCAGGGATTCGTGTGTGTATTCAGGGCATAGTAAGGGCTGATGAAATAGCGTGCACCTTCTGTGCGGCCCACCAGCATTTTCAGTCTCATTTAGCAGAGAGAACAAGCAGAAATCTCACAACTCGAGTAAGAGCATATGCTCTGGGAGACCTCGCTACATTGCATAAGCCTTCCCATTAAAGGAGCTGGCTTTGCGAGCACAGCACATGAGTCAACAGCACAGCTAGACTTGTAACGTGGGAGTCACACCTACTCTTGGCTGCAGAATTATCCAGAGAAACAGAAGGTTAATAGGAACAAAATAAAGTCTGAGGAACCCTTAAAGGTTAGTTACAGGATTTGATTCAATTGGCAAGAGGGGAAAAAAGTAAGGAAACAGGTCAAGCCAAGGGAAAGAGAGGAGGGTAATGAGAAGCCACGTTGTCTGTCTCCTAAGGAAAGATAGTTCAGTTTAGATCAGTAAAAATGTGATCAATAAAACTTTTTTTTTTTTTTTTTCAAATTAGCTGGTTCTGGAGAGGGTCATTATTGATTACAGACAGAAAAAGTCACTTGACTAACGAGAATGAAAGTAGAGTGAGTTCCAGGATGCTCAAGAAATATTAACACTGCATGAATGCAGTTCTGCAAGACAGGGAAATGTAAATACAGGCAAAGCAAGCACCTGACCTGGAGCATCAGTAGCAACAGCCCATTCCTTAGCTTTGCTTCTGCCTTTATAGAATCTTATTTTATGCTGAGAAATTTTAGAAATTCAAACCAAACAAGGAGCATGTCTGTCTATGACACAGGGAGAGCCTGAGCATCTCCGGTCCAGGCAGTCCTGTGCTGTGGAGGGAGAGCAGGCTCAGTTTCCAAGCTGTGTACACGTCTACTATTTGACCAGTGCTAAGTGCCTTAGTGCCATTAAGGACCTGGGGCTGACTGGTCAGCCAGAGACAGCAGAAGCATTCACTCGCAGCTCTGTTTAGTTGATCTGATCCAAATCCCACTGCAGCCAGGGGAAAGGCTCCGAGTGAGTGGGCTTTGGGTCAGGATAAGGAAACAGGGTTATCCTGAATAGATGGATGCTCGTCCATTTTCAGTTTATAAAGATGTTCCACTGAGCAAAACTTACCCTGATACTGAATCCTTACTGTCGGCTGTTCCATATAAACTAATTTGGGGCATTGCATTTGTATTTTTTCAAGAATGCAGTGTCCTCGGTGGCTTCGTAAGAAGACAAAGGAAGGATACAGAAAGTCATGTTTAGTTTCTATGGTGTTATTTTTGATTTTTCCCCTAAGAAACAAGACTTCACATGGCCAAATCTAGTATTGCTTGTGATGCAGGCTTGCCTGCCTAAGGTTCATCTCAGTCTTAAATCTGTGCTGTAAAAATCAGGGATTACCAAGATGGGAGTGAAAAAAAAAAAAAAATTGGATAGCTCAGACCTTCTGAGCAGAGCTGATAGAAAAGACCCATATGAGGCTTCGCTGGAATTGCTTTCGTTATTACATTGGTTTCTTGGCTCTCCTCCATGTATACCAAGGTCTAAATGGAACGTGTCCGTGGGGGAGGTGTTGGGCAACAGAAGTGATGTTTCATCCCTTGCCCTCCGCGCTCTTGCAGCGGGAAGAATCGTCTTGTGATTAAGGCACAAGACCAGGAGTCAGACGATCTGGGTTATTGCAGAGTTTGATTTGCCAACATGAGTTGACAGTTCTGCCTCCTCAGAACACAAAGGTGCTCAGGGGATGTGCAGGTTGCCTGCTGCCACAAACACAGCGTATTTTGGGGTTCTTGTGCCGTTCTTGTTGAATGAATAACTGCTCAATGGATTTAGCAAAGTCATTTACTGGTAATGAACTCCGCTGTGATGGAGCCGAGGAACATTTAGCGGCCTTAGTGTGAAGTTTTTGAAAATGGCTGTTAGGACTGATTTGTAGAGGACAGGCTAGTTAAGGGTTAGTGGAGGGAGGAAGATGGAGCAGATCTGAACAGCCGGTCTCCACGTGCATCCCACGCGAGAGGGCACTTGCACAGTGCTTATCTCACCATAAAACCCTGCACTTGACGTAATGAAAATCCTGTCTCACTTCTGAAGGTTCACCGATCATCTTTCCTAATGCAGAAATCCCACCGCATGGCATTGTCCTGCTGTCTGTACGCACGGGGAGCCACATCCCTGTGCCAGCATGCTCGGGTCACACCGTGTGGGAGAGGACACAGAGCATCTGCCTTGGGGTGAGGCGTGTTTGGGCATGAGGTCTCACCCCATCTCTTCCTGTTCTGGGGCTTTCCCTGACTCCAGCCACAGTGGGGAAGTGGACAACACATCTGACCAAACTTCTCTTCTGACGTACAGGCCAGGGGGTGAGAGTAACGCTGCCTGAGGTCCTATGTAGTCACTGGGGAGCGATAGGACTTCTCTAGTCAAATACCTGCCTTCCCCATGCAGAGCAGAGCAGGGGGACCCCAGTTTATGTATTTAAGTGCAGAGCCTGAATGGCCAGGGGTCCCCGCAGAGAGCCGAGCCCAGTGCTTGTGCGTGCTGCCGATCACGGACTCTGCTGCTGCTCCGCTTGGCACCGAGCTGTAGCACAGTCTTCAAGTGCTCGAGCGAGATCCCTGCCTTTCTGCCAGCATCTGCCATGGGTCCTGGCACAGGAGACTGCTCAGTTCTTCCTAAATCTGGCTGAACTGTCTCCTGGGAAATGGGAGTCGTCTTGCTCGCTCTCCTGCTTGCATCGGTCCCAGAGTGGCAGGTGGGAAGTCTAAGTCCCTCTGTAGCTGAAGACATACAGAGGAGCTTTCATCCTCAAAATGTACAGGTTCTGAAAATTTCCTGTGGGGAAGAAGGATGTTTCCTTATGGTGGCGGGAGGGGTGGAAGTAAATCATTTTGGCTCCTTTGTGCCCTCTTTTCAGAGGCAGACTTGAGGAGCTGGAAGAAGGTAGGCAGGAGGGAGAAATCCAAGCTGAAGAGGCCCTGGGTTGCATCCAGAGCAGTGAGAGCCTGAGTGGTGCCCTGCGTGGGCACCCCCTGTGCTGCACAGCTCTGAACTGCCGGTCTTGTGATTTCTTTCTTTTTTTTTTCTTTTAATTCTGGTTATTTCAGTCCCATGATTTTGTTTTCACTGCTGCTAATTATTTGCCTCCGAGAAAGGAGGGGGGGGAACAGCACAGGATTTGTACTGCAGTGGTTTTCTGGGTGTTGTGGGCCATAATCTGACATTTAACTGATGAGGCGTTGCCATCCAGGCTGCAGAAATCAGATTTCGTGATAAATGGCGGGTAGCGCAGTTCTCCTAACAAAGCTGTGTTTTCAGCATAACTAGTGGTTTCACTTCATTTCACTATTTCGCTTCTTCCCTTCTTTTTATCCGAGCAATGAAAATCAATCAATCATCAGCCAAACGGTAGAATTTGTGGCGTTGTATTCACTCTAGGGCAGTTGCTAAGACATCTTGGTGGAGTACAAGAATGTACTTGGCCAATGACAGGTAAAGATTAAGTCCTGCATCATGCTGAGTTTCCAGAATTGAAGGGATTACATTATTTCTAGGTAATTTTAATGGCACTGGGACAGTTTTAAACTTACATGGTGCTTTTCGTACTAAAAAGTCCCAGAGCACTTTACTAGCAGAATTTGATACAGAAACTGTCCATAGAGATAAAACATGACAATTGAGTGATAGCACCAAAAATAAAAGTAAAGAAAAACTATATTCTGAATGCCAGGGGAGGACTGCATCTAGACCAATGTACGTATATATCCACCCACATCATAGGCCCTTGTGAGAGGTGGAAGAATGAGCATTCTTTTCTAAATTTCATCTGAAAGCAAGCGTAGAAGTGCCTCCACACAGCCCTGACCCATTGCTGACCTCCCCCTGTGCCAGCTCGCTCCGCTTCCCCATCTCACTTCCCTGTGGGACACGGGTGCTGGCGGTTCCCCCATGGCTGGGGTGACCTGGAAGTCTCATCTACTCTGAGTTGAGTCACTGTTCTGCTCCTCAGCTGCCCTTGGTACGTGGCCAGTATCAGGCTTTAGGGGTTTTCCATGTCTTGCAATTGGAAAGAAACGAGATAGGACAGTGGTGGCAGGGGATGGTGGATCGTGAATGTGCCATCGGTGATGTGGCCGTGCTCCTGCCTCATCTGCTGCCTCCTGCCAGCCCTGGTGGCATCGCTACAGCTCCGTGACAGCACTGGGCAGGGGACACAATGCACAGGGAAGGTTGTGCATGAGCAAAAGGTGCCTCTCATGCCAGCTGAGAAAAGCACCACGAATGGCTGGTTGTCCTGTGGTGGGGTGGAGCAGAGGTAGAGCCTTCCTTTGGCCACTTGCATCTTGTCCTCAGTTGGGAGCTCAAGTCTATGCCAGAGGCCATATCCTTGCACACTCTCCTGATCAAGGATGAAGGCTATTGCTTCCACCATGCAAGCTGAGCACCGGTCTGGCATAGATGTCTGTCTGTCTGTATGTAGGGCATGCATGTGCACTCATCTCTTCACAAAACTGCATAGTGGCTTCTTCCGCCTTGGAGTCCGAGAGCATCACCGCTTAGGTGATGAAGAGGCCACCGTTAGCTTAGATGTCTCTAAGCAGTCCCCATCATTGCCTCAGCTTTCACACATGCTGGGATTACATTTAAAGGGTCTGAGTTCTGGGTGAGGCTGCAGCTCTAGGACACCACAGCTCGTCATCTGAAACGTTCTTCACCACTTTTCTCAGGAATATGCAGAATGGAAATAGAAGCTCCTGCCAGGGAATTTCCACCCCAGATTGGTAATGTTTGAATCGTGGGAATGNTAATTTATTTTTTCTGGAAAGTTGGCTGTGTGGCTGCTGTGATTTGGTAGTGGGTGTGGTGACCCCAGCACTGCACAAACTCCTGCTCAGAAACATTGCTAAGTGATGAATAAAATGACAGCCATGGCTGGCCATAGGAAAGGCAGGAGCACTGCCAAAGCAAAGGGAGATTGTGCTTCAAAATTGTTTTCTAGTTAAAAGTTTCAGAGGTTGCTTCGCAAACAGAACTACAATTTATTTGTGTTTTTAAAACCCATAAGAAAACTAAAACTAAAGATCTCCCACAAACTTTCTGAGGAAGTTACTTTCTGATGAAAATAGTTTGGTATCCAAAATACACAAGGATAAGCAACTTGGAGGAGGTCACAGCCATCAGCTGAACTGGTCCTGTTACTCAGCACTCTGACACCCGCTGAGAGGGGGTTCACTGGAAATCTGGAGGAGGTTTCATGATGGAAGATCGGGCTAAATAAAGGTCCTCCACCTCCATAATTCCGGCAGCTGAATTTCAGCACGGTATCTAGTCACAAAGTGACACGGCTTCTCAGATTGAAGAGCTAACCTCAAACCTCTCTAATTTTGGTGGTGCTGAGTTGCAGCCAAAATGATTAATGGAGCAATACTTCTGCTAAGGGGGTTTGCTCCTGAGGTCGCCTGCTTTGTATTTCCCCTGTACCTGTCTGTGGAGATCATCTGAAACAAGTGCTGGTTTTTGTTAGCTGGCAGTGATAAAATTCATTTTTTAGAAAACCTGTCTTCAGGAAGTGCCTTTTGCTGTGCGTTAGCCCCCAAAGGGCTGAGGCAAAGCCACAGCACCAGACTGCCCAGCACAGCACTGTGATTTCCAGTGAAACTGGGGTTGCCAGAGGCGTTGAGTCGGTCATGTCACGCTCTGGGCATCCTGACAGCTCCTCACTGCTGGCTGGGAACAATACCAGCGTTCCCGTGGGATGGCTAGCAAAAATCAGTGTATTTTAGTATTTCCGATGAGTTTGTAAAGAGTAGCCAAAGCTGACTGGCTTTAGCCAGCTGTTTATGCCATGGGATGTTTTATTTCCGTGTGCAGTTCCTAGTTCTCTGCTGTCTCGGTGTAGTTATCAGTGGGAACAGATTCTGCCGTTCCCCCAGAGCTGACCTGGTGCTCCTGACGTCTGGGCTGTGCAGCCGAGAGCACAAACAGTTTAGGGGCTGGGAAAGGGTTAATGAGGACAGGGCTGGTGTCTGGAAGGGGATGCTGTTTGCGGGGGAAGAGAAAAGTGCGTCTAGGGCATAGGAGAGATTTGGAGGGTTGTTACTCTAATCAGAAGCGATTAGGAGAGCAGGGCAGGCTGGCGATGTCCAATCTTCTGGCTCAGGTTTTCAAAGGGAGTTGCTCTTAAGTAGAATTTCCTCTGGGAGGAAGAGAAAAAGAGACATGGAAAAGATCCAAACCCTCTGCTGAGAAAGAGGGTGAGGCCAGACAGGATTGATTTGGGACTTTATTTGGGTGTGCTTGAAATTGCCTGGGCCTGGGGAAGCACCGGGAGCCAGAGGACGAAGATAACCTGTGGGCAGAGGGTGCTGGCTGGAGCCCGGCTGCCGACGGGAGGGTGAATCACCCATCCACACCTGCAGAAAGCACCTTGCTGGCTGGAGTCATAGCAATCTTTGCTGAACTGTGCTGGGGTTTTTTTGATGTGAATAGGAAATGACTTCTGCAGCTGAGTCTTTGTGGGCACAGGGCTGTAAAAGGCACTGCCATTTTACATACCACATTTTAGCTTGAGAGAGAGGAAGGAGGCTTTGCTGTTAGAGTCACATAGTTAATAAGCAAATATATGTGGCTCCATAGGGCTTGAATAACTTTTGGAAGCAAAGTAGTTATGAGGGCTGAGTCCTTTGCCTGCTCTAAATGACTGAAAATAATTGGCTTTATTTCACTTACGAAGTCACAGAACCCAAATGCTTCCGTATAACATACCCGACTCCAGCTCGTTGTCTTTGTAGCTCATAAGGAAGGAACCTGTTGCAATTGTCTGCTGGATGCATCAGTTGCCCCTGGGCCTGGACTCCACTAACTTTTCTTACAGGTTTCTATGTTCCTGCTTACACAATTTGCTGCGGCTGGGGGAAAACTTGGAGAGCCTGAAACCTGCAGCTTCTTGCTGTGGGAAGGAGCAATGAGAAAAAAGAGATTGCTGAGGTGCAGCGCAATTACAGCCTGTGCTGTGCAGGGGTCAGGTGGGATGAACGTAAGGGGCTCTTCTGGCTTCAACAGCTCTGAAAGCCAACGGGTGGGCTGGTCCTAGGAGGTCCATTTCCATGACAGTGTATCATAAGGGTGTGATTCAGTGGCTTTCTAGAAATGCGAGGATCTAAAAGAAGTAAAAAAGGAAGTTTTCCTTCTCTGTCTCATTCTACATTAAGAAATAAAGCAACTTGGGTTCTCCCTTTAGGGAAAAGGGAAATTTGGCACAAAAAAGCCCCTCCCTACCTCCACACATCTCTATAGCACGTCTCCGCTTCACTATTCACTTGTTTTGACATAAAGTACTTTCCCCAAAAAATATTAGTCACAACTTTGGCTTCAACCATCCAATTCTTAACCTTCCTCAAAACAATTTGCAATGGGTGACGTTAGTGATGTGTGATGGCGATGAGTAGGGGTGGGTGGATTTAGCATTTGTGGAAGGTTCTGCATCGAGGTTCGGGAGCCCAAAACCTGCTGCCTGCCTGGGCTGGTGTGGGCTGTGGTAAGGGAGACCCAAAGGACCCGCCAGCACATCAGAGGGTCTTTGGTGGGTCCCTTGAATGTGACAAACTGTGAGGATGGAAAACCAGAACATCTGGTAATATCATTGTGGGGATGCTTACATGAGTTTTGTCAACAGAGGCTGAAGAAGCTGGAGAAGCTGGACTACAGCGTAACATTGACTAATCCATGTTAATGGGTGTAAAATTTGAACTAGCTGCCTAAAATCCTGGGTTTGAGCAGTAACTGCTTTATCCAACAGTTCAGCACCCAGGGGAAGGAAAAAGCGCCAAGTGGCATGTTGGATCAGATACAGGTTCCCGAGAGTTTCTGGGGAGCGAGGGACAGGGGATGTTTGGGTTAGGCAGAGCTGTAAAATTATATTCCTGGCCTGTAGCAGATGCACACACAGGCAAGCTTGCAGTTGCTGTGGGATCCAGAATGAAATGAGCCCTGCCATCCCTGTGCTTCCTCTAGTAATTATTACATGTGTTGCACCCTAATGAGAACCTGCTCCATTTTCTCATCACTCCGCTGCTCTTTCCTCATGGCTGCTTCTTCCGAGCTCTTCTTTGTAAAACCCCTCTGGCAAAGGGGTTATGTTTTCTTTTTAAAAAGAGAAAACTTCGGAAATTAGTAGTTTCACTGTGTGTTATTATGCTTATAATCCTCTAATTTGGTAATAAGTCTTTAATCATCACCATGCAGAATGATGAGCAGAGCCAGCCTGGAAAGATGCCCCTCCAGGTTTCTCAGGTGCAGCAGCCACAGCGTGTCCTGATGGACCATTGACTTGTGTCTGGTCCCCAGGAGAGGCAGGGAGGAGATGGACCTTCCAACAGCAGCAGCAAGGACCTCAGTGAGGCTCTGTACCGACATGAATATGAAATCAGCAATTCCCAGCAACGGCATCAGACCGAAGGAATGTGACCACATACTGATAGTGTAAAGCCATTCTTAAAACAGTCAAACATAGATCATTAGTGAGAAACCCCAAGAGGAAAAGGGAAAAAAATGAAGAAAACCCAAGGGATGTTACCCTGGTCTGCACAGGGTGGTCACTGCATGACAGTGCTGTCCTACAGCAGGGCAATGCGAGCCATGGATTTTAATGCATCTGGCATCCTGGGGTGTATCAGAAGGGGGGTGGTTAGTAGATCGAGAGAGGTTCTCCTCCCCCTCTACTCTGCCCTGGTGAGACCACATCTGGAATATTGTGTCCAGTTCTGGGCCCCTCAGTTCAAGAAGGACAGGGAACTGCTGGAGAGAGTCCAGCGTAGGGCAACTAAGATGCTGAAGGGTGTGGAGCATCTCCCTTACGAGGAAAGGCTGAGGGAGCTGGGTCTCTTTAGTTTGGAGAAGAGGAGACTGAGGGGTGACCTTATTAGTGTTTATAAATATGTAAAGGGTGAGTGTCACGAGGATGGAGCCAGGCTCTTCTCGGTGGCAAACAATGATAGGACAAGGGGTAATGGGTTCAAGCTGGAACACAAGAGGTTCCGCTTAAATTTGAGAAGAAACTTCTTCTCAGTGAGGGTGACGGAACACTGGAACAGGCTGCCCAGGGAGGTCGTGGAGTCTCCTTCTCTGGAGACATTCAAAACCCGCCTGGATGCCTTCCTGTGTAACCTCGTCTAGGTGTCCTGCTTTGGCAGGGGGATTGGACTGGATGAGCTTTGGAGGTCCCTTCCAATCCCTAACATTCTGTGATTCTGTGATTCTGGTACAAATTTTCTCAGTGTAACAGAGGAAGGAGGACAGTGCGAGGGGTCCCAGCCCAGCATTGAGAGAGGTGGTAAAACAGTGTTTTATAGATGTTAAGTATGTCGGGATGTTTCACCTGACTGGCTTCTTCCATCAGCTGTAGTAGACAGAAACCGTAAGACATTAAGCTTTAAAAATGCTCGTAAGGAGGAAAAAAAAAAAAATCTCAGTATGTTTCAGGGACAGCAGACCTGTTCCAGACCCGGTGCCCAGCCTGTGACAGCAGCTCGGGGTCATTAGACACCCAGAACAGGCGTTTCGGCCGACGAGGAGCAGCGGGGGCAGGAGCCCTGCTGTTGTGCAGTCCAGTGCTCCAGGCAAGGTCTGGGGCGGCAGCGGTGCCGAGCCTGGGGCACTGGTACAGGAGCCCGGGCAGCCCTGGGAAAAGCGGTTTTCTGCAGAGAAGGAACCGCTGTCCCTGCTCCCGGGGCAGGGGATGGGGGGGCAGCAGCTCCTGGACAGACCTGGAGGCCAGGGGTGCTCTGCTGAGTTTGTGTGATAATCTCTGTTCTGTGGTGTTCTGGCATAATGCAGGGCTCTACAAAAGCTGATTTCTCTTAGACTAAGCTAAACCCTGCAAAGTGTATGCTGCACTAGTACGTGCACAAAAAGAGGAGGGAAAAAGGAAAACCTTTCGAGAAATATGTCTATAAATAGCAATTTAGCTTGACAACCCCATCCCTCCCCGAAAAAGTCAAGAGCAAACAACAAATACCATCCCTTTGCTAGGAATACTTTCTGCTCGGCAGCATTTTTCAAGGCTGTCTCCTGTGCAGAGGAGTTATCAGGATGCAGGGGTCTGCGAGCGAGGCCCTTGCAGCCCCTGATCACAGCCTGCTGCTCTGGGGGCTCCTGCCCGGCCCACTCCTGTTACAGGATCTTTCCCACTTCCAACACTATGAAGAGGCGAATCCCTGCAGATATGCAGCTTCTGAATGCAGTGCATGGTGCTGAGCCACACCTTTTAAAAAAAAAAGAAAAAGGGACTTCCAGATTATTAGATTTCAAAGATGATAATAGCTAATTGGGTTCTGTGTAGTCTGGCTTCCCAGGCAGGAAAGCTGCCCATCTGCTGAGGCTGGTGGCCAGTCAGGCAACTGGTCATTCCCACCTTTCTGCACCCTGTTAAAAAGACTGTATCTTTACATCATGCCACCCTTCTAGATTGCAAGGTGGTGGCAACAGACACCTTGCTCTCAGCAGAGCTGAGCCCTGAGTAAACCCCTGGTAAGCACTGTGGAAAGGAGACTGGAGTAGATCTGGCTTAGGTTAGATATGGGTTATGTTCTCAAAACCACCGCAGACTTGGTCCCAGCACAGGAGAGGTGGACAAGAGAGGTTTCCCATGAGGGTGACAGGGAAAGCCAAAACATGAGCCCTGACAGGCAAATTGGAGTTGGGGATGTTTTTACTCAGCACCACAGCTGGCTCAGAGATCCAGGGAAAGCTCCAAGCCTTGAGATGTGAGGGACTAGAAATGCAGAGTAGGGGAAGATGAAAATGAGACAAAGTCATCACTTCCCAAAAGCTTCACAGTGAAGGAAACACCTCCCACTGTCTGGAGGATCCATGGGAATATTATAATATTTGTTCCAAAAACATGACTGGGTGGATACAGAATTACTGACGCAGACACAAGCAGCTAATTGAATTCATACGTAGAAACCCCGGACACCATATGGCCTCAATAAAACGTGGGTCCGTAGCTGTTTCTTAGCAGATGGTTATTCATTTTCATAATCTTAAATCAAAAGATCATTTTTATATCTGGAGATCAAAGGCACTTAATGGCTCCTTGGTCGAGGTTTGTGAAACAAACCCTCTGTCCTCTGTTTTGGCATTACACACGATGCAGACGGGGGTTTTCCCCTGAAACCTTTGCAGAGACTCCGGGTGACCACATCTGGGCAGCAGCTGCAAATGTTCGCAGCTCTTCAGGGCTGAGACTTCATTATATAGACGTGCAGTTTATAAAATGAGAAGGGACAGTTTTAAGGAGCTTGTGTGGCCACATATATATATTTCCCCAGATTATTAGGATATAGCCCATGTGAATATTTTGTGATGAAATTATTCTTTTTCCCCATAGGAGAAAACGCACAAAGCACCGTCTGACCTCTCAGAGGTTTACCCCACACTCAGCCCCGCAAAGCAGTTGTGTGAGGCCAACGCTGTACGTGCTCTGGCGTCCCCCTGGGAGATGAAGCCGCAGAGGTACCAGGCAAGTCTCAGACTCCTCTTCAGCTGAGTTCTCACCTCCGAGGCTGCACGTCAGTGCTGCTCCGCCAGCAGCCAGTGCAGGGGAGGAGAAGGGGGCGAGATGCGTTTACGTGGAAAGTACTTCCACACCCACCAGAAAACCTCTAGGATAGGCGTGATCTTTGCCACCTAAGAATGAAAGGTGTGTGGTTACTCAGAGCACCGTAGGTACAGGTTGCAACAAACCGAGTCCTGTAGCCTGTTAATAAACTTCATTTTTGCAGTGGCTACCTGCTTGCTGATGCACAGTTCTCATCAGTGTGAAGGTGTAACCGAAAAACACCTCCTCTCCAGTGAACCCACACCGCCGGAGTGCTCTTTGCATTTCAAACAGTGATGCATGTGGTTAATATTTGTGCCACAATCCGCAGGCATCTCCGAGAATGAGCGTTTCCCTGCTATCGTGTGGGTTTTCCCTGCCAGCCTCGCCTGCACTATGGAAATGATCCTCCCCAGCAGACAGCAGAGTCCCACCTCGGTTCCCATTCACCTGGAGATGAAAGTGCTCTGGCTGCCAGTGTAGGCGGGGTAAAACTATTTAAAAACCTCATTAGAGAAAGTATTTGGGGAAGACAGCAACACCCTCAGTTGTGGTTTGCTCCAGGACTTCTCAAGCCAGATCACTTCTGATACAGAGGGAAGGGCACTATGAGAGACATTCCTGTCAACTAGTACTTCTCGTAGGGATGCCTTGGGTGTACTTCGCCTTTTTCTGTGTCCCAGTGGGCTGTATTTTCTGCATAAATATGGGCTCATTCCCCTCCAGGTGCCGTTTAGGTGAGGAGCCCGACTGCAGCACAGCACAAGGGCTACCGTGCGGTGCGGAGTGGTCCTGGTTCAAGTCAGAGGAACCCAGTCAGCAAAACTGCGTGTAATCTTGATTAGGCATGTATCCACTGGGAATACTTCCTATTCCACTGAATTCCTGTTGCTGCGTATTTCAGCTGAATTTGCAGCCAGAGTAATGCCCAAGCCACATCTGGCTCGTGATGCACATGGGATCAGACCGGGAGTTTGGGAAGAGGTGGATCTGGATTCAGATGTTTGGCTTCTTATTTAGTAAATCACTGGTTACATTCTCCCACGGCTGCTCCAGACTACCCCAGAGCTTAATGATATTCACATCCAAGTGTTTTTTTAAGTCTGCATGACTAGGAAACAATTTCAAGTGTATGGTTTGTCTGGCCTGTTACGAAGGAGCCTGTGCACCTGCATTTCCCCTACCGCCTGCATTTTCTTTGCATCCCATTTATTCAAAGGGGTTAAATGTTTGTTAGCTCCTAGCGAGTTAGAGTCCCAACAATCCCTTTTCCTCTCCCAGCACAGTCATCCATCTGCACACCTCAAGCAGCCCCTGTTGATCAGGACAACTGCAGCCTGCAGCCAGCCATGGGGCACCTCCCTCCCAAGCAGGTGCCTGATCCTGTAGGATCATACAAGCCTACAAAGACCAGGCTGGGCTAAGCAAGTCCACATGCAGTAGTATACAGGCTTGTTCTGCCTTATCTCCAGCCATGGGAGCCGGCAGTGCCCCAGCTGGGTTCCCCATCACAGTGCTTGAGTCACCTGCCAGGTTTTGTCCCAGCCAGCTTCCCACACTGAACTGCTGTGCTCTTCACCTCTGCCACGAGCCCTGACAAACAGCCTTTGCTCTGCCATTGCTGCTAATGGTATTTACGGTTTGAACCAAGTCCCCTCTGAACTGATCAACAGGCGCCTTCCACGCCATGAGCATGCAGATCGCACAGACCTTGTCCAACAGGCCCAGGTTCAGAGGTCAAGGTTTAATTTATCCATGTCCTGACATGAACTGCAGGAGGAACAGACTCCCAGTGTCTCCTTCTGCCTGTTCTGGGTTTATTTTATTATTATTTTTAGTGGAGGGAGGTCTTTTTAAAATCCAGTTAGCACATTCGGAATACTTTTTATGTTAGTGTTTGACTCAGATGAAACGTATCTGGCCCTGTAGCTGTTGTTACCTACATCCACCAGAAAGAACAAAGCCTCCCTAGACTATGAGCCCTGGCAGTATTGATTCATGCTGGGATATGTGGATGCCAGCGAAAAATAAATAATACGGTAGTTAAAAGGTGTGGTATTTTCTAAGTCATAGATCTAAAGGCACCCTACTTTCTTTGCTTTGCATACTTGCAGAGCACCATCCTTTCTGCTTTCCAGATATGAAAGCTGAAGCAGAGAAACATCTGATGAGGCTTCATCGCTGACTCACTGTTTGATGTTAGGCAGAAGGAGGAATGTGATCAGATACCATTGTGCAAAGCATGCACCAGACAACGCTGTCACCTGGGATGAGAAGCAACTCCCATTCCCGAGCATGATGGGTTGGCAGCCCAGCTGTTCTGCCCACAGCTGGCTCCCTGCTGGCTCCAAACGGGGGGCGTAGCCCCTTGCCATCCCCTGCCCCACCTGAGCTCTGCAGAGGCCACACAGCCACAGGGACATCACCTTTGGAATCGCTTCTACACCACGTGCAGACCGAGGTTCGGGGCCCTGCTCGTGCTCGCAGGGTCAGCCGGCGGGGCAGGAGCGGCTGCAGCAGGCGCACAGCCGGAGGGGCGTGCACGGCTCTGCACGCCCAGAGTTCTTTCTCACGAGATGGTGCAACCAGCCAGCGGGGAACTGGTTAAGCAGCGTGAGCTCCTCGGCTCCTGGGTTTGGCTGGCGGTGCGAGGCAGGGCAGGATGTCACCCGGAAACCGGCATGTTTTATTAAACAGAGTATCAAAGTGGGCTAAAGTCTCTTATTATGACTTGTAATGTCCACAAATTTTGCCACTTCCAAATAGTTTCTGCCTACATATTCCTCCCACTGCTACACTGGCTGCTGGCAAATGTCTCTGCTCAAGGAGGGGAATGGCTTTCATTTGAATAGTCCTAAGGCAAGTTTCACTGAGCGGTGCCAGCATCTGCCCGCAGCTCTCACGTGCCCGGCAGCGATCCGGGTCGTGCCACAGGGAGGGCTCTTCGCTTGCCCAGGACACCACAGAGACAACAGCTCTCACTAGGTTTTCCCAGTGTTTTGTTCAGGCTGAGTCCATAGTAGCCTAAACCAATGTAATTAAGCAGTGATGGGTGCACGTACTCACAATATTAAATCTCAACTTATTCTAACTTGCGGACAATTCCTTTCATCAGGGCAGTGAGCGTGGCCAGCTGTGCTATTGAGATAGTGAGTCACACACACACACACAGCTGAAACCACCAGACTTCACACTGAAATCACGCTTTGGCAGTTACCTGCAGGCTACCAGAAGGACATGGGACTGCCCTGGTGGGTGTCAAACTGCTCCTCAAATCCTACACTGTTAACTCCCGCAGTGCCCCTTTCAGGATCCTGCCTTCAGCTGATGGGTGTGGGCTCTCCTATGCACGCCTTGGACCCTATGGTTGGGAAATTAGACGTGCAGGTCTCCTGGGAGCTGCTGATGGTGAGCGCTCCTGGCTCGACACATCCTACACTGACCAAGATGCTGCAGTACCGCAAACCCCAGGCTTCAGTAAGGCAGTGGGGGTTTGATGGAGGTACCGTCCTGTATAGCTGAGAGCACCCTGCTGCCCGCTGAGGACTTGGACGTCCATCGCAGAAGCTGGTGTCGCAGCTGGAGGTCTGTCTGTCAGGGAAGAAAAGCCACCGCGTTTACTGAGCACAGGCTGGGGCACCCCGCTGCCCCGCTCTCCTAGAGATAGTTTGGCTCCCACAGAAACTTTTCCTTCTGCAAAAAGTAATGGGTGTTAATGATTGAGGCCTTGGGGCTGTGGGTCAGATGCTGAGGGCTAACCATGTCCATGCAGCGCCTCCCGCACGGCATGGCCAAGACATGGCTGTTCTTTCACCTCCGGTGCCAGTAACCTGAAACGAGATTGCTGGAAATGAGAGAGAGGGAGAGTCAGCGATTTGATTACAGGCCACAGGCACATGCCTGGCCTTCATGGATATATTAAGTAAGAGACATTTTAAAACAAAACCACCCTCAGTAACCTTATCGTAAGCTTGAATCCACAACCCATCTGTTAACTCCCAGTGCTGCCCACATAGGCTCCGATCAGACGTTGGTGCCAGGGATTTTCGGAATGTTTTCCCCAAATCGCTGTAGTTGGAAGGGGACAGTCCCAGGAAAGGGGCAGGTCCTGGATCTTGACCCCCCCAGCGTGCCCTCAGCACATCTTCTGACCGATCCCCAAACCCTCACCTTTGACTGCGTCTGTAAATAACTGCAAATCCCCCTTGGACACGAGCTGCCTCTGTCCTGTGACTCCCAGCCCTTCTGCAGCAAGCGCTCAGGAGACCTGCTGCTCGGCAAACGGCTTTAGAAAATTAAGCCTTTTTAAACATTTTGCTGCTGCCTTAATTGCACGTTGTAAAGGAACCCTCCCCGTAGAAATAACTCAGAAAACAAAATTGAGAAGGCGAATCGATGATTGCATCAGCCTTAGCTTATGAAAACTGATCTCCAGGAAAATGTAATTCAACTCTCCAGCGATCTAACTTGATTCCCAAGAATGTAATAACTTCATTTGGATCCTCTTTTTAGGGGACTCCTAAATCCTTGGCAACATCCCTTAAGGTCATGAGTAAATCCTGATATGGAGAATTGTTTGGCAAGCATGAGAACAGTAAAAGGGCTAAATAATTGGGGATTACCTCTGACCCTGATTTGTAGCTCACCACCCACTGCAGGAATGTACCGAATATCTGAAAGAGCATTCAGGAGTCAGACAATTCATGGGCATGAAACTGTCCACGTACACTTAGAGTCTGCGCTTAAAATGCAGAACAGGTTGGCCCCAAAACTCGTTTTTCATTAGCAATCAGCTGCAGCAAGCTCTAATTATTTCTGTTGCCTTGGACAGAGAAGCAGTGATGGGACAGATTAAAAATTGTATTTTTTTCACCATTTGCTTGGAAAATAACAATTTGGGTCTTCAGGCCAGAGAGAGAATGAACCATCTGATTCTGTACCCATTTATTTATGCTGGTCACTTTCCCCTGAACTGCAGGAAGGGACAAACATATCGCTTCCATTTTTTGTGATGGTTATTACTGAATTTGCTCAATGCCTGTATGGAAGACAAGCTCTGCTTTGAGAAGTCGGCAGCCCAGAGCTGTGATCCTGCCCCACATATACTCAGCACTTCATGTTCTGTCCGTAGGTCCTCTCCTCTGCAGGGGGCTGGCTCTGCAGCATCACAGCAGACTCTTCAGATCAGTGAGGGGATCACGGCCATAAACGCCACGTTTGCAGGCTCAGACACAAAATACCAAGAAGACCATATTGAGTGGGACAGCCTAAGCAGCTGCTTTTTGGGAGCTCCATGTCATTGATACAGTGCTGCGTTGTTTATGCTGGGGATGCAGCTGGGATCTTATAAAGAGGTTTTTGTTTTTTATAAACCTCACATTTACAGCTAGCAGATTTCTGCAAGGCTCTGACTTCCCTGAGGATTCTTCCTGGTAACGACACGCACCTTCAGCTGGCAGCGAGCCTTAAAAGGCCTGTCTCCATTGCCTGTAGAAAATCTCTGTGTGTTCTCACGTAATACCTCCTGACCTCAGATTCCTCCTGACGTGGAGCGGACCAGGACTCTCTGAGGCGATAGCAGAGGCTCTGTGCTGCAGTTCTGCTATTACCTTATCTCGGTAAATGCGCCTTTTATCTGATGAGCTTGCCTCTACTTGTTCAGCGTTCAGCAGGGAAAATGACCGTAGCCCTTCAAGAGAATAGGTTTGCTTTGGCAGGTACACACACTATCATCACGCTCAGCGTTTTGCAACAGCTGGCATCCAAGAATTGCAGATGCTTCGCAAAAGCATGGAATGTCCTAAACTTCTTCGCGATACTGGCATTTACCTATAGCCAGTTCATAGTGACTCTCTGGTATTTTGTCCGTGTTTCTGGAGTTCTCAGGCTACCGATTTAGCTGGGGTCCGTGTTTATGCCTTTATTATTATTTTTTATATTCAATCTGTAAAGGGCTGTGCCGGTAAAACCGTTTCAGCCCGTTCCGCACTCACCGCACAGTTTCAAGGCTGAAGCTGCGCCCGTTCGCCTCCCGCGGAGCGGGGTCAGGGCGGTGCGAACCCGCTGGGGACACCGGACCCGGGAGCCGGGGGGGGAACAGGAGATCCCGCCGGGACACACGTGCAGGCGGGGGCAGCGCTGCCGCCGGGACCGGACCCGCCGCTCCCCCGCTCCGGGCCGTGCGCTGCCGGGGGTNGGCGGCGCTGCCGACACGTGAGACTCATGTGACGGGGGGGGCCGGCGCGCCCGCCCCGGCGGCCGCCAGACGTGCCGGCAGTCACAGGGTAGCGCACGTCGCTCCCGTCCACCCACTCGCCCGCATTTAACCCGGCCCGCCGCCGCCCGCCGCTCCTCAGCCCGCGCGGCGCGGACACGGCATGAGCAGCCCGGCCTGAGCCCCGCTGCCCGCCCCGCGCTCCGCTGCTCAGCGCTCCGCACCGCACCGCCATGGAGCGGATCCCCAGCGCGCAGCCCCCGCCCGTCTGCCTGGGCAAGCTGCCCGCCCTGGAGAGCGGCGACGTGCCGGGGTAAGCGGCGGCGGGCTCGGGGGGAGGAGTGGCCCCGCCGCGGCCCCCGGGGAACAGGGATAATTTGGCTACTTTCGTTTCGCCCGTGCAGGCTGGACTTCGCGCACATGTACCAAGTGTACAAGCCGAGGAGGGGGTTAAAGAGGAGCGAGGACAATAAGGTAAACGGGGGCTGCGCGGCAGCCCGCCCTGGGAGAGAAAAGTTTTTCCCGGCGGAGGCTGCCTGCGGGCTGCTCCCTGCGTGGGGCTGCGTGGGGGCGCGGGCGTGGGGCCGCCGGAGCTCAGCCGTTATTCGGGGCTTGGGGGGACACAGGGAGCGGGGAGCGGTGGCCGCGCAGGGCGCGCTGCCCCCCGCCGCCGCGGAGCGCTGACCCGCTGCCGCTGGCTTTGCAGGAGACCTACAAGTTGCCTCACAGGCTGATAGAGAAGAAGAGGCGCGACAGGATTAACGAGTGCATCGCCCAGCTGAAGGACCTGCTGCCCGAGCATCTCAAACTGACGGTAGGTGGGAGTGGCCCCCCGGGACCCGCCGCCGCCGGCGGGGCTGGACCGAGCCGGCGCCTTCGAGCAAAGGCGCCCGCGACAGCGGTTCCCCCGCGGCCGAGTCTTTGCTTGCCATTGCAGCGGCGATTTGGGTGCGTTTTTTCTTCCTCACCCGCCCTCCCCGTTCCCCCGTGTGTCCCCTGCCCCGTGGTGGCCGCACGCCCGAGGAGGGCTGCAAACGCATCCCAGACTGTCCCGGGACCCGAGCCCTCCACTGCACCCCCCGCTGCCGGCCCGGAGGAGCCCCCAGCCGGATTCCCCTGTGCTAAGGTCACGATGCCAGCAGGGGCAGCAGAACTGATAAATAAAATACTTAGCTTTGAGCTATGCGGCTGGTCCAAAAATACCCATGAGATTCCGTGATAGCCTTTTCCGCAGCCTGCTTTTTAACTGATTTTCAGGGAATGCTGTCGTTTATAGTCCTGTACTGTTCCAGATCTGGGCTCTGCCTTTAAGCCCTTTCTCCAAACTGCGTTGGTCCTTCCCGTGTTATCCAGAAAACACTGACAGCCCCGTCAGGCTCCTGCGTGCGTGTCCAACCCCACGGCAGACACCAACCTGTCCCTTTGCTTTCAGACTCTAGGTCACTTGGAGAAGGCTGTGGTTCTCGAGCTCACCTTGAAGCATGTGAAAGCACTAACTAATCTAATTGAGCAGCAGCAACAGAAAATAATTGCTTTGCAGGGTGGTTTACAAGCAGGTGAGTATTCAAAACGTATCGTGTGAGAACCTGTGTGCGCTTGATGGACTTTCTCTCGGACTCTTTGAAATGCAGTTGTGACACTTCGTTCCTGAGAAGGGAGGAGGCAGGAGTTCTTGCCTTTAATCGCTGTCATTTTCTCTCACTTTGCGTATGAGCTTTCGCAAAAAAGATGCATTTCTCAATATGGTCAATTTAGAGTACCCTGTAGAGTTGGTTTGAAATTAAATTGGATTTTAAGTAGTTTTATTTCAAGCCCAGGTTTCCTATGAGATTCTCTCCAAAGCCATTCAGATCTTTCCATTCATGTTCATGAGCTTTTGACCAAACCCAGTTTTGTTTGTTTGGAGTTTTTTCTGAACATATATATAAATCTGCTTTCTGTACACTCCCTTTTGAGGCCTCTTTATAAACAAGCTAGCCTGCGTTCTGCAGGCGAAGAGGGGACCTGGTGTATCAGCTTATCATGCTTTAGATGTACTTCCTCCTTCTGCTTTCACATGTGGCACTCACGTGAATCTGATAAAGTAAAATTTAGTTTTTCCGAAGAGCCTTCCAGTGCTCTGACAGCCACAGGGAGTGCAATAGAGCTTGAAGCCGAAGCGAAATCGCCCGAGGCTGGCGGGGCTGCTGGCGGGCAGACGTGCTCCAGGAGCTCTCCTCTCTGCCTGGAGGTGAAGGGCAAGGTGCAATCTGCCTTCCCTGGGGTGTTTCCCAGAGAAGGCACCAGCCTGCCTCACTGCTTCACTCTCTACTTCAGCACCTGTTGAAGGTGGCATATACAGAATTAAACCAGAAGTTTAAAGTTATTACGTAAAAGTGGACGGATGTTCAAATAAAAACGTATGCTTCTGCAGAAGTTGAGGGAATATGTGTAAAATTCAGGTTGACCATCAAGTTCACCTTTCTAGCTGTGCTGTAACCAAAGTTTAATGTCGCCTCCAGCCTGCCTCAAAGATGGTAATGGAACTATTTAGCATGTTGTTAATTTTTAATTTCTTTTCTGTTAATGTTTCCTCAGGTGACCTGTCATCAAGAAACCTTGATTCCAGCCAGGAAATGTTTCGATCCGGTTTCCAGATGTGTGCCAAGGAAATGCTGCAATACCTGGCAAAGCACGAGAACGGGAAGGACCTGAAGTCGTCCCAGCTGGTCAGCCATCTGCACCGAATGGCCTCCGAGGTGCTGCAGGGCGGAGCCGGCCGCAAGGCCGTGGACATCCCTCCTAAAATGGTGGACTTGAAAGAAAAACCTGTCTCCTTGACCAAAGCGGCGGAGGGACACGGAAAAAACTGCGTGCCTGTGATCCAGAGGACATTCGCTCACTCCAGCGGGGAGCAGAGCGGCAGCGACACAGACACGGACAGTGGGTACGGGGGAGAACTGGAGAAAAGTGACTCGAAATCTGAACAGCAGTATTTCAAAAAGGATACTGAACTCAAGTACGCTGTCCAGGAGAGAATAAGCTCTATTAAGCAAGAGACTGAGGACCCGCCAGCCAAAAGGAGCAGGCTGGAGTCACCAGAGGACGAGGGCCCTTTTGGCAGCGACATGATGGGCTCTTCCAGCAGCTTCCTGGGCCCTCATGCTCACCAGCCTCCCTTGTGCCTGCCTTTCTATTTGATCCCACCGTCCGCAACAGCCTATCTGCCCATGCTGGAGAAGTGCTGGTACCCGGCATCCGTACCTGTCTTGTACCCCAGCCTCCCGGCCTCTGCCGCAGCACTTACGGGGTTCATGAACCCCGATAAAATCTCCCCACCTCTGCTGATGCCCCAGAGACTCCCGTCTCCCATACCAGCCCATTCCCCTATCGACTCCTCGGCTCTGCTTCAAGCTTTGAAGCAGATTCCTCCTTTGAACTTGGAAACCAAAGACTAAGTGCAGTGTGACTTTTTTTTTTTTTTCAGTTTGAGACTGTTTCTCTTCTATATATTGGCTGGACTGAGGTGTGGGGATAAGGTTCACTGCACATAGGAAGCTAAATCCCCTTTTCTCTGACTTGTCAGGTAACTTGGAGAAGGATGAAGGATGTGCCCAGGTTAGTGATTCAGAACTACTTCCAAAAGAAAAAAGGAAAAAGA
The DNA here is from genome assembly GCA_013399365.1 of Pampusana beccarii. Classification (NCBI taxonomy): domain Eukaryota; kingdom Metazoa; phylum Chordata; class Aves; order Columbiformes; family Columbidae; genus Pampusana; species Pampusana beccarii. The sequence continues at coordinate 114,320 of VWYH01001673.1, read as the reverse complement.
GAAGGGTTTTGTGCTTTGGCCCTTGCCTTCTTCCCTCTCTGCATCTACAGAAGAGTTGACTCCGTCAGCTGCAACTATATTGCAAAGCTGTGAAAAAAATATTCCATTTGGCAGACTTGGCTTTAGGGTCTGTGAATATAAAAATATGGTACTTCTCATAAGGGCTTTTAAGGCAACAGCCCCATGGCTGGTGGGTTGAGCTGAACCTATTCAGATGGGACATCATGGTGTCCCAGTGGCTGGTGCGGCTGCCCTGAGCGCGGTGGAGGTGGCGGCAAAGCCACCGAAAGCGGAGAAGGAGCAGAGCAGTGGTCACTGCTTGGCCATGCAGTCAGGTAGACCTAAGACGGGTTTTTCTCCACACCTTTGCTGATATATATAGATATATATATATTTTTTTTTTTTTTAAAAAAAAAGAAATAAAATGTAGATGCTGCTTGGAAGCTTTACATGGCGTACATCTAATAAATAAATTAACATGCTCCCCTTCCTGTAACTTGAGCTGCTAGTTTGGGCTGGGGAGGAGAGAAAATATCCCGAGGATCACTTTGCTTGTTGCACCTGACTCCAGGCCCCTCTCACTGCTGCTGTACAGTTTTGCCAGGTCTGGTCTATTGGAAATCAAAATGGTTTTACGAATTCTGTCAGTGGGGTCCTAGCCGGTGAAAAACTACTTCCCAACGTGGGGCGAGTCGAGAGCTTCGTGCAAGAGGGAGCAATTCAGCCCACGTTGACAGCACGGTGCCTGCTGAATATGCCCCTGTCAGTGCCTTTGAAAAATGAAAAGGCTGGGATTTTCAAAGGAGTCTAATCCCAGTGGGGTTTGAGCATCTAAATTCCTTAGTCTCCTTGGCAAACCCTGGCCCACATTACTGTATTAAAGGAAGAGGGGTAGGGTGTTGACACTCATCCCATTAAACTGCAAGGGTCTTTCTCCACAGAGTGACATAGTGTCAATTTGGCTTTTTTTTTAAATCAAAAAAACCCCAAAACTTCACTGTGAAATGCAGTGCTGTTTTGTGTGGGGTTTTGTGGGTTTTTTGTTGTGTGGGTTTTTTTTTTTTTTTCTTACTGGTTTTGAGAACTTGTGTCCAAAACCCCTGTTGTATGGACTTTCATTTCGTGCTCCCATTGCACCAGCTGTTGAGATGCACTATGCTTGATTGCAGATCGTGTTCTAATGTTTATTTTATTTTTGGGTTTTTTTTGGTATACAGTTGTTGCCTTTATTTGTAAAATCCTGTTATATATATTATATAAATATATTAAAAGGTAAAGCGTTTCAGATGTCTATTATTTGTATAACTACTTGAGCATAAAGAAGTGAGAAATATGAATGTATTCTTGTTTCTGGGTTGTCTTGTTTTTTTTGAAGAGAATAATTTTTTGTTTTTCTCTAGGGAGAGGTACAGTGTTTATATTTTGGAGCCTTCTTCAAGGTGGGATATTGTACATATTTTTATCTTGAGTAAATGTTAAGTAGTTGTTTAAAAATACTTAATAAAATAATTCTTTTCCTGTGGAAGGGTTTGCCTCCTGTGCTTTCAGATATTTGAGCAGAGTCATTTGGTGTGGTCGATGGGGCACAGGGAGGAGCGGGGGTCCTGTGCCATCAGTGCCTGAGGGCGGCTGGAGGTCCCATTACCCGTTTGCCTGGGGATATTTATTTATTTTAACTCCCTTGGCACCTTGGGGATTTTTCTTCTTCCCGATCCGAGAGGTGCCAGGAGAGCCTGGCTTGCTTTTGTGCTTTCCTCTTTATTTCACTGTGTTCTCTCTAGATCTGACTTTTTGGGTCCTCTGCCCCGAGCTCTGTGGGACGTTGGGAGGAGACAGCCCCTTGCTGTGGAGGACACATCTCCACAGGCCTTGCTCGTGATCTGCAGGGCAAAAACAAAAGGGCTTTTCACAGTGGTGTTTTTGCCTTGCCAGTGTCCCTCAGTCGCACATCAGAGCCTCGCAAAGCCCGGTGCCTGTTTGCTCATGCTGCTGCAGAACGAGCTCAGGGGTATCATCGGCACCCGGACACGGGCTCCCCCCGGCCTCTCCAGCAACGACACACAGTTTCTAGTCTCCATGCAAAACTGAGGTGACCCCAAACCTCTCCCCAAAGGCAAAAGGTGGGTGACACATGGCTCTGGTCTGTGAGGGATGGGTGGAAGGACTCGGTTTCCCAGTTGGTGCTGCCTGCACGTGGATGGGGCATGGGCACTTTCACGGGATATTTCAGATTTTTCACGATGTGGGTGGACCACAAAATGTGGTGAGTGGTTAAATGCCCAACTGGGACAGCGCTGCTTGGTCCTGGGCTGCAGCATCTCTGGGACGCTGCTGGAGGAGAAGTGGGTGCCCGGGGGTGGCTGTTAGACTGCGGTTAGCATTAGCTTAAAGTAACGCTAGCTTAAGTAGCGCTAGACAAAAATACAGGACTGCTTGTATTAATTTATTTGGGGCCTCCATACCTCCTGATGTTTGTGTTATATTTGTTTTAATTAGGGCTTAATATTGATCTCCCAGAAGACAACTGTAAGTAACCCCATTTTGGGGACAGCATTTGGTGCTCAGTGCAGCAGCATTTACAGCCTTGTTAAGGGCTGGATTTCTGGCTTGTTTCCATGGCTCTCGCTCCCCTTCAGTTTCTGACCCACCTTGTCATATGGTGGGAGGACTCACAGAAACTCCAGATCCCCAGTCACGGAGGAAAAAACTTTGTAGAAATAAGTGGAAGATATGAAGCCTATACAGGAAGCGAAAGCTAATTACGGGCTGGGGATTTTCTCTGCCGCCCTGGCCCAGCGCCAGCAGGACAGGCGAGTCCTGAGGGGCAGAGCCGGCTCTGGTGCCCCTCGGTCATGCCCAGCCGGGTGGCAGCACCGCAGGGGATGCTCTGCCTGCGGGCCCCTGTGCCGGAGCAGCCCCTGCCCTGCATCTGCCATCCCACCGCGGCATGGCCCGCCTGGCAGGGCCACCGCGCTGCGTCCCGGTGCAAAGAGGAGAGGGGACAACGCGGGCGATCGAGGAGGATGATGGAGGGGCTGCCCCCCGGCACAGTGCCAAGCCGTGGCCGCCTGTGCCGCGCCGGCGGGCTGTGCTGAGTTCCCCGGACTTGTTTTCATGGTCTCACCCAGCTCTGACCTGCCTCAAATGTTGACACAATGTCACGTTTCCGACTGCAGTCTTTCATGTGCAGCCGGAGGCTAAATACGGCTGCTGGTTCCTGGAAAAAGACGTGCCTGGCACCCTTTCAGCAGAAACCCGATCCCCATGCAGGCTTGGCACAACAGCTGAATAACATGGCAATAACTCTTTCAGCAGCATTTCAACCCATAAATAGGGCTTCCCAAGCGACTCCTTGAAGTAAGGCAAGGAGGATACAATGATTTTTAGAAAAAAGCGAAAAAATAAAGCCAGGGTGCGAGAAAAGGAAGTAAAGGAGGCAGCCCGGTTCCGAGCAGATCAAAGGAGACCGTGGAGATGCAGAGTGTGCTTTGGTTGACACAAGCACAGGATTGCCTCAAAAGGAAAGAAATGCTCTTGAATTTTTTAATGTCTCGATCCCATTTTATACCAGCCCTGTGGAGGTAGGGTAAGAGCCTTCTTGAAAGCAAGGGCCCTTCTTAACCCCGGTGAGGACACAGAGACACATCATTTTAGCTTTTCACCACCTGTTTGGAAAGCTCCTGTAACCGAGTGCTATGGGACTGGATGGTTTTTACAGGCATGTACCCCAGGAGCTGCTTATTTGCATTATACATGGACCAGGGCCTAAAATAATCTGCAGTGACGCACATTTTTTACTGTGATTTTTTTTTTTTTTTCCAGGACTTCATTTTTCTGAACGTGCCGTGACTTTTGAGGACCACGCACGGTTAACCAGCCCCAGGGCTCCCGAGTCCCTGAATCAGCACGTCTGCGTGCAGACACCCAGGGAAGGGGGAGCGTTCCCCCGGGCTGTGACACGGCCATGGCAGGGAGAAGTGCCCTTCTGCTCTGCCCTGGCTTTCATCTGCAAAGCGTGTAGCTGCAAGTGCCGCATGTTTACAAATGCAGGCATTGCAAGATCCCTTGAACTGTGTCCTAGTACAAAAGAGGCTTTCAAACAAGAAACACGTTGTCATGGCATGTTCCAGGCCAGCAGCACCAGACTGAACCAGATAATTGCTGTTTCTCCTTTAGCTGCTTCATCGTAGAAAAAGCAGCAGGTCTTGAGCAAGTCTTTTTTTGCTTTAGACGTTTGGTTGATGCTCAGCATGGAAGCAGAGGGTCGGGAATGCCCAGGCAGATGGGGGCAAAGGCAGGATGAGCTTAGACGGTGCTGCATACTGGGCTGGAGGCAAAATTACTGTGCTGGGCTCAGGTCACGTAACCATAGCCAGCAGAGCCGGTGACACTGACCCTCGCTATGCGACACGGGGTATTAATGTTTTGTGACCCTGACTCGTGGTGTGCTGTCGAAGACAGGAGATGGGGCTCTCACAGCCCCCATGCTCCAAACCTTTTCCACTGCCCTTCTCCCGGCGCTTCATGGCACTTGAGAAATATCCAAATATCTTCCAGTGGCAGCCGGCCAGTTAAAAACTGCTAATTGGCCCCTACATTGAACATATCCGTTACTGCCCTGGGCTCGAGGCCGGGCAGGCAGTACCTCTGCACTGTTAGAAATGTCAGGTGCGATGGATGGGACATCTGCATTCTCGTGCCCACGCTCACGTGGCACTGCACTTCTATGCTGGGGCTTTAAGAAATGGAGAGTAATATTTCTACCCGGCACTTTAAAATAATTTGTTTCTTATACATTTGTCTTTCTCTCAGGTGCGTTTTTGCTCTGGGCATGTCACTCCATGGAGTCAGCTATTGCTATTACACCCAGCGCCTTTGGAAAGAGCAACACAGTAAAGCCCTGGCTGGGAGGGGCTTTTCACAGCTTGTGCCTCATTAAAAACTGCAAAGCCAGGGCAGCCTGGGTAACACCACCCAGCTGTAGGAAAACAGAGGAGTTTGGGACTTGTTTGCAAGAAGCAATACCAAGGGATGCCTGAAAATAACAAGGCAGATCCCCATCACCTCTTGTGCATGCTGCTGCCCTCAGGAAAACGGGACCTGGATGGGGTCTGTCTGAGGCTGGTTGCCCCTGGGCGCCCTGTACCTGACCTGCTGCATCCATAGGGAGCTGCAATCCTGCCTGGACCTCCAGCTGCCAACTGTCCTGTGGCAAGACCAGGTTAAGGCAGGCCTGGCAAGGCAGGCAGGTGTCTGCACGGGATATCAGACCCTCGGCCGGCTCAGTGCTGCCCTGATCCTGTGCATGCCCGTCTGCCTCCATGCTGGGCTGCAGCTGGGAACCCCACTCTTGGGGTGAAAATAATGACCGGGGCAGAGCTGGGTCAGCTGTCTGCAGCCTTGGGCTTGTCCCCAGAGCTCTGTCTTATCTACTCTCCCAGCCTCCTCTTTCCAACCCATTACCCAGGCTGGGATGCCACTTCATTGTTTTCTGAACAACAGCTCAGGCCAAAAAATGGTGGCAATGGTCTGTCATCACCAGAGCCGTCACACAAGAAGGAATAATTAGTATTCTCTCCGCAATACAGGTTTATCTTTCTTTCAGCCCATGGTGCTCCTGGAAGTATTGCAAGGTTCCCTTCTCCCGTGCGGGGCTCTCCAGTAGCCTTGCTGTGTGCCTCCTGTTAGTGGCAGCTAGGAAAAAGGCAAAGATATATTCTGCTTTGAAAGTACTGATGAATATGCAAACAGTTAGGGCTCAAATAGTACTTATCTTTGTCACAGGGTCTGCATGGAGTTCATATTGGCGCTTTTGCCTGAGGATGTGTACAACACGAATGTGGCGCTGAGCAGCTTAAGGAAGATTTAACTCTTATTTCTATTCTTGACGCTGAATCATTAATAAGGTTATGCCCATGTTCAGGGCCTTTCCCAGTGCTCTCCTCCTGCTGCAGTGGGGTTTGGAAACCTGCCGGCAGAGTTTTACTTCAGCTATTGATTGGTGCACAGCAGCGTAATATTTCATCCCAAATGGAAGCAGTCGCTGATGATTATCACATGGTATTGGCATGTGTTGTTGTGAAATTGGTGTGATTTGAGATGAAATGTGACCTATGGGCATAGACAACCACGTTCCAATGTATTCTGGCTGCATTACGCTGGATGGGTAGCACTGGGGCTTGACAAGCCATTCTTGCTGCTGGTACCCATGCTGATGATCAAGCCCAGCTTGCTGCTGCTCCCATCAAATGGTGGAAGGTCTGTCATTGCCTCCCGTGAGTGACGGACCGGATCCAGATTTCGCTTCATGGCATGCATTATTCCATAGGATTAAAGAGGCACAGGGAGTGGGATTCCTCTCCCTCACTGATCTCTACTTAGATGTTTGCCTTGGGGCTGACCAGGACATGAGGTACCCAACCCGGTTTGGTGTCTACCCAGGGAGATGAGTGGTGTTTTCTCTGTGGTGGCTACAACAACTGCACAAGCAGCAGCTGCAGTGGTGCAAAACTATAATGTTCCTGAAAGTCAGCCAAGGCTGGGGTGCTGCCCTGGGGGTGCAGGTTAAATGTGGGGTGCTTGGCAGCCCCAGAGTGCACCTGGGCAACCCCCCTTGAAGGAGCGTACCCAGGTGGTATGGGGAAAAGGCAGGCAGAAATTCCTGTGTTTGCCTGTACAATCAAAGCGTTTGACCCCACAAGTGTACTGGAGTCCTGGTTTGCAGATGAAAATGTCAGAGCACAGCCCGGGAGCCTCAGAGGAGGCCCCAGCTCTGCATGCGCCAGTCAGGAGTCATCTGGGGAGGGGTTTTCTCTGCTTCTTGATTTCAAACGTGCCTTTTACTTCAAAGTTGTACCGGCTGCTCTGGGGCTGAATTCCCCTTGTGATGTGGGAGGGTTCCTCAGGGCGCTGCACTGCTGCAAGCGAGGATCCCGCTGGGGCCCTGCTCGTCCCTGTCCCCACCATGTGCCTGGCCACACCGGCCAAGCCTTGGTGGTGGGGGTGACTCAGGGCCCCATGCAGGAAGGGCTGTGGAGGGAGGGGGTGGCAGTGACCCCCCCCCCAAGTGCTGCTGGGGAATTGAAGCAATCTGTTTATCATGGAAAAACTGCCCTTTGCAGCAATTCAAATGGAAACTTTCCAGAATGACTGTTGCAGAGCTTTCCCCTTGAATCACCATGCTGCCGTTTTCTAAGACGATGCCCTCGGGAAGGTTGTCATCGGCCTCCACTGCGCCGCTGCAGCTCCTTCCCTGCAGCGCAGCCGGTCTTGGTGTCTTCTCAGGCCTGTTGCTATCAGAGAATCTCAGCTCCATTCGGCTGAATGGCAGTGTCTGATGAGTAAAGGCAGGTCCAGGAGTGCAAGAGCCCCTGAAGGCCATGGGTTGGGCTCAGTGCAGGTGGCTGAGCCCAGCTTTTGGCCTGCAGATCACAGCAAGGGCTTGTCCCAGGAGGGACATGTAGGAGACCACCAGCACCAAGGTGTCCCACAAGCCATACTGCTTGGTTTTACAGGATAAAAGGCCAGAGGATGGCAGCCAGCCCTGCCACCCCACGCCAGTGCTGGAAGACTCTAGGGGTGATGGGCACTGTGCTCACCCCAACTTGGGGACCACCCTGGAATGGAGGCTGTGATGGCAGCATCCACTGCCACCTCCCAAAGGCCATTTGCCTCTTTTCCCTGCCCGCTGGCTGCCTGTCACCCTTTCCATGGTTTAAATGAGTGTCCAAAGGTCATGGAGAATTCAGCCTTTGCCCAGCAGCTCATGTAGCGAAATGAATAAGTGGTGAGTGTGCAACACCTGACTCAAACCACTCCTGTGTGCAAACCCTCCGTGCATTTTGCATCCTGTGCTGACACGGCTGCTGCAAAACCTGCACTGCCAGAGAGCATGGAGCACGCACGTTGCCCACCATGCTGTGCCTGCAGCCCAGGCACCTTGCATGAGGCCCCTCACCTGGCATACGGTCCCCGAGGGATGCTCCCCGGGCAGCCAGGGTGCCACGGGCAGGGCAGCGGGCACAGTGCCTCCACTGCCAGGCGTTTCCGGGCCAGCGTAACCACAATTGTGTGTAAAGCTCTGAGTCGTCAGCCTCACAGATTGGGAAAAGATATGAAGGAACTGGGTGTCACAAGGGGTGGGTGGCCACGGAGCTGGGCAAGGGGCAGGGAGGGAGGGCAGTTTATGGCACCCCAGTGATCCCCGCTGCTGGCCTCGTAGCAAAGCTGCTTGGAGATTTTTCTGCGTTTTATTCCTGCTATCCCCCCAGTGCCCGTCCCCATAGTAACAGAGCAGCCCAGCACCTCAACGCTCGGTGACATCCCTGGTCCCTAGGCTGGAACCAAAGCCCCCGAGGCTGTAACCCAGCACGTGCTGTACCCCCCCGCTTTGGTGAGGTACCCAAGCCCAGGGATGGCTTTCCTGCTCTTCAGAGCAAGTCAAGTTTTCACCATCTCTCTGCAGTCCTGGAAAAGGAAATGAGCTGCTGGTCAAGAGAATGGCACAGCTGGGCAGGCACGGGGCTGGCCAGGACCTGGTAGGAGCTTGCCCAGGGTGAGGGATGGCTGGTGGGAGAGGCTTGTCCCCAGGGCTGGTGGCGGAGGCTTGTCCCTGGTGCCCACAGCAAGTGGCTGCACGCCGGGACTCACAGGGTATGCTGGTGTCAATGCCGAGGCGGTGGTCAGCCAGGCACCTGCTCTGGCGACACCAGGTGCTGCCACATGTGTGACAAGCACAAGCCCTGGCTGCTGTGGCGTTAACCACAGAGGGGTTTTCCAGCTGCAGCCGGGCTCCGGCCAATCCCTGGGTGCTTCAGGTGCTTTTTGAACCCAGGAACGAGGCAAAGGTGTTCATTTTAAGGGGAAAGGCAAGACTGAGATCTCTGTGCAGATCTCGGAGCTGCTTGGAAGATGAGTGGAAGGATTCCTGAAACAATTATAGCTGTGAGGTGCCGCAGCACCGATGCATCCGCTGCCAGGCTCCCTTGGCCAGCTGTTCGTACTTTCTGTTTAATAAGACATATTAAACAATTTCCCATTAAAAATGTTTATGGGAATATATAAATATTCACTTATAGGGAACTTGCCTGTCCCTTTGCATGCAGAGTAGTGGTGAGAGTGACTTGAACTGTCATAAATCAAGAAAGCTTGAGATGGTGCCTGCCTCATGGCGAGGAGATGGATCTCCTGGAGCACCAAGGCGGTTGAGGTTCTCCAGGCACTGGGATGTGGGTTGGTTCGCATCCCAGCGCCAGGACAACCTTGCTCACAGGTCCCACTGAGCAGAACAAGGCCACCACGGGACCTGCGCCATGTCCCTCAGTGCCCAGCCGCAGGCAGTGTGGGCTGGGTTTTCCCTCGTGTGATTTCCCCATGGCCGCAGGAAGAGCATGCACAGACCTGATCTGGATCAAATCAAAGGAATTTTTTTTTTTCATTTGCTGTCTTACACGCTGACCACCAAACCACATCCTTCAAGCCTGAGCCCAGCACAGTGAAACAAAAACTAGGCCAGGACTTTTTGCTCTTTTTTTTTCTTTCTTTTCCCTTAGTGCATCAGTTGGGTGCAAAGCTGGCATAGGCTTCTCATCCAGCCCATGGGATTGCCCCCTCCCAGGGCAGTCCAGCATTTCCCCCACCCCAGTTACCCTGAGGAAACCACCTGCAGCTCCACGTGAAACTTGAGAACCATCCAGATTATGTCCACTGAACACAGCGTCAGTGGGGAGCAAATATAGAGGAATAATAAGTAATGACACCCTGGCAGATCATGTTGTTGGGACCCAATAAGATGCAACGAGGAGACTGTACTTAGCTTTACCTGACTGCATTAAGCAGGTGAGTGTTTTACAGTGACTGTGAGACTGGAGCAAACTGGAGGTGAACCATCAGCAAAGAGCCCCCAGTTGCTGGCAGGAATGGTGGCCATAGTGTGACACCAGTCGCTGGGCAGCATCTCAAGCGCAGGGCTTGCATCAGTCGCGATCTGCCTGCATAGGGAAGTTCTCACGTTTACAGAACAGAGAGCACCTTTATTGTTTTATTTTGCAAACCAAAACCAGCTGGGAGTTTCTGAAGTGTCTGCCATCCCCGCAGAGAGCTGTTTAGTCATGCCTGGTGTGTGTGCATGTGAGACAGAGTGTAGGGGAGGGAGTCTCTAGGACTTTGCAAAGATTAAAGATTTATGCTGACCCTTGAATCTGATCCAAGGCTACTAATCTGCCCTGATCCTATCGTCTGCTCAGGGTGGATCTATTTCACTTTCCTTTATGGTACTCCTGACTCACTCCACTCCCACTCCAGGCCAGCCCAGTGGGAATGGGAAGCACTACCACATATTTGTTTGGGTTTGCATTTAAAGCTCTAGACCTGTAGTGGGTGCAGCTCATAAAGGAAACCAGTGTGGATAAGATATGGGTGAGCTGAATGCTTGGAAACCACTCCCAAACACAAGCTGAAGTGGTTTGAAATCAAGGTGGAGTGATGTACAGAAGGCACAATACTTGGCAGCTACGCCCAACGTATGGGAACGGCATTTAAATCCAAGGTGGTAAGGTAGGCAGGGCATCCAATGCGCTTCTGAGGGAGACAGCTCATTGCCTTGCAGGGTCTGTAATGCCAGGTGTAACCTCTCCAGCAGAGAACAGAATATTGACCCTGTCCGTCTGCCCACTCACCTTCTGCACTTCGCACCCCTGGGAGGTCTCTGTGAGCCAGTGGGAAGCTGTGCTGGGGGTACTGCTCCTGGCCCAGCACTGCTCTGCCTGGGAGATGGCTTGGATGTGCTCCATCACCCCGTGCCGAAATGCTCCTGATGGCTGCTGGGGATTTAGTATGAAATACAAAACGTACAGGAAAATACAGACCTGATCTTTTCTATAGCAGGATAAATCTGCACTTGGCAAAAAAAAAAAAAAAAAAAGGGTGTGTCAGAAAGAGAAATATGAGCTTTTTACCCCCACTGCCCCAGCTCTCCTATGCCTCAGCCACACGTGTCAGACTTGGTCTGGGGCGAGGCTGGGGGTGCCAGAGCAGCTGGGCCCGCGTCCCAGCCGGGCTGGGGATGGATGACACCTACCCGGGCACCGCCGGCCGTGCTGGAGCCACGGGCAGACAAGCAAACAGGATCACTCATAGGGAGCTGGCCTGCGGCTGAACTGACCAGGAGATGGAGTGCGCTGTATCCTATTTCGGATCCCCTGGGACATCCTGTTCTCCTGATAGCTGATGATATGTAAATATAGCAAATGCAAAGCGAGGCACTTTCCTGCCATGCCTTGCTCAGGCTGCATATAGAAAGGGGCTGAAACCTAGCAGCGCAGTTAGAAACACCCATCTGCAACTGTGAAACAGCCATCATGCTTTATTTTTAGTATAAAATGAAGTTCCTGTTTGTAAGGCCAGAGGGGTTACAGGAAAAAAAATGATGAAGTGGGATCATTTACTGCTATTTTTCTTTCCACGTGTCCTTCCTTCCTTCCTCCCTCCTGAGAAATAGGATGTAGCACATCGCTATTCCAGGCTGCAATACTCGCTCACAGGAACGCTGGTTTCTGCTCCCCCCGAGGAGGCCTGTGACACCTTGTGTAACAAAAGACACCGGGCTCCCAACCACGCCAATTACCCCCGATTTCTAGTTGCTACATGAAGACGCTTATCTCATGTAAACGAAACGCTGTCTTCACACTGACTTGCACTTCCTTTCTTATTCATCAGAGTTTTGGGCTGCCCCTGCCAGGCTGGGGTGAAGGGCAGGTCAAGCAGCTGGACTGGGCATCCCCCCACACCCCATCAGCCGAATCCCCCTCTCCGGGCAGCTGATCACACCCAGCAGTGACGGGGTGGACCAAAAGATTTGGTCAGGTCAGCCAAACGATTCTTTTTAACTAGCAAAGCCAAGCACTAATTAGTCTCGTGTCTAATTCCTTGACCCAGCACCCAGGCCACGCATTTCTCCTTCAGGGGGGTCACCCAGCCACCACGGGAGGGGAGCTGCAGGGATGGGTTTGGGCAGGCGCCCACCTGTTTCGTCTCCTTCCCATGAAAGGTAATTGTGAGCTGGCAGGAGGGAAACTGCGAGCTGGTGATGGGAATTCCCAGCTGAGGGGTTTCAAGAGTGCTGGGAGCTTGGGCGTGTGGATTAGGTTGCTTCTATGTACTACAGCGTGAAGGAAACAGGCAGTTTGGCTAATTCCCTTGCACTTTAGTTTAATAAAGTAGGATTTGTCTGGTGGGAAAGTGTTACAGTGGGATTTAAGCTGTGTGAGTCTCATGACTGGTGCTCGCCTAGCAGTGGGGGAAGAAGGGATGCATCATTGGCGTTCTGTGTCTCCCATGTTCTTGTGTGTTTAAGCATGATTTCTGAGGGCTCACAGCTCTGGATGAGCTTTATTTGGGATTTTATTTAAAAAGATCCATATGCAGATACCTGCACTAAATTCTGTAGCCCAGTTTTTCAGAAACTGGAGTGCCCCATGTCTAGGGAGAACAAAGACCACTTGGTTTCTAAGACTCACATAAACCGAAAAAGGATGAAGAGGGAGATGGCAGTACACAGAGGGAGAAGGGGCAAATGAGTTATCTGGTACAGTCTCTGTAGGGAAACCAGATCCTTCTGGTTTTAATGAGAAAAGCCCCAATGGAAATTTTAAATCTGGACCTGCATCAAATCCTCCAAGTTCAGGGAGTTTGGAACAGGGAGTTCAGTCCAGTCCATCATGCATCAGAGCTATCTGCAAAACTCACATCCTTACATTTTTTTCCAGCGATGAATTCTGCCAAAGATGCATTCTTGGATGTGAGGTGTTTTTCTTCTTTTTCATCCCTTTTGCTAATTGAATTCCCAGATCTAAATCAAATTTTTCCATGTCGGACTTCCATGAGCTGGGATGCACTGTTTGCAGTTATGAAGCTATTATGGCTTTGTTGTGCCCTGTGTTACAAATTGAGGTGTTGGAGGTGTTTACCTGCCTGCAGCAGCAATGACTGGGTGCGGGGGGGGCCTCAAGGTTAGGCACTGGGCTGGTTTATTGCTGAATGGCGTCAAAGTTTTCTGATGTGCTAGTGAGCAAATCATTACATTGCTTCTGCCCTTCTTTTCCTCATTATTAAAAGAGGATAAAAACCAGCCAATTATCAGGATATGCACAAATATGCCATACACCCTGAGCAACCGGGGAGATTTTCTGAGAAGCCTTGAAGCAGCAAAGCTCAGAAGCCACATGCTGGGCTCTCCCTTATTTTTATTCTTTCTTGTTTTCTTGGTTGTAGAACAAGAGCTAATCAGAGTGATGCTCTCCAGCAGGCTTTTGTGTATGGCATTACAGTGAAATCCTAAATTCTCTTTTCTGTTCATGCATATAAAGCTGGAAGAACTAGGATGGCTGCAGACTATTTCTATCTTGAGATGATTTAGCCAAGGAGAAAATAAGTGGGCAGCTGGGAGAAGGAGCATTTGATAGGAAATAACCTTAGAGTACAGCTCTCTGACATCACGGCGGGAGAGGTCCCCACATTCCGGAGATGACCGTGTTCCATGAAATGCCAACAGGGAATTTAACTTCTAGAGGAGATGACAAAGGACAATGAAGACAACCAGAGCATGCAGAATCCAATGCAAGAGAGATTGCAGAGCAGGCTGGGTGCTCCCTTCTGCTCCTGATCAAGAAGCGGTTTCAACGTCGACATATATGAGGTTCCTTCTGTTCAGTTTAGGACTCCTACTAGGTGCTGAAGCAATGAGTTTGAGTATTTGGTGTAAATCAGTGCAGCTTGATGGACTTGTTTCACATGAGGCTGTTTGTACCTGTAGATGTGCTGCTTCTTCCCCCACTAAAGGCAAGGCCATCGCCTGGGACTTGCCCCTCGCGCCAGGAGCAAGTCAAACACTCCCTCACCACGAGGCAAGAGCACATGCAGCTCCTCCGTGCAGTAGGACCACAGCAGAGAGTGATACCTGAGCAAAAACTCACTCCTCCTTGTGCACTGCTTGGTAGCAGCTGCTCTGCAGCCTGCAAGTGAAACCACAGCTCCCAGCACCTGGAATCAGTGTCTGACTGGGTGCCTGCTACCCTTGGGCACATTGCTTCTCCCGTCTCTGCCTCAGCTTCCCCAACTGTACGATGCTTTACGAAGGACTTTGAATTTCACTGATTAAAAAGCATTAAATGAGATCATCTTGCCCTTCTGGCTTGGTGGACATTATACAGCCACTGTTTCCCTCTGTTTTCCTCATTTCAAAGTGACACTCAGTTCCCATGATTATCTCCCCTCTTGTCCACGACAACACTGGGAGGAAAAACAACACAACCAAAAAAAAAAAAGAAAACCAAAACCAAAACCCCAACAAGACATTGGCGCCACAGAGGCTGGGGCTGACACGTGAACATCATGTCGCTGTTTGTGTTCATTCATCTCTTGTTAACAGCTTACCACAGATCAAATCCCTTGCTTTGGATATATTACGTGCAATAAAAAAGAAGATTTGCCAGACCTCGCAGTGCCCATGTGCCCGGGCAGTGCTGGGGTGCGGGTGCCGGCACTGCCAGGCCAGGGGGGCCATAATGTGCAGGGAGCCCATTCCTGGGTGAGGCTGAGGACGCAGGTGAGGGTGAGGATGAAGGTGAGGGAATGTTTAAAGGCTTTGGCTGAGGAGGACAGTTTTGGTGAGGTTGCATCCCCCTCTGCTGGAAAAAACAAGCAAAGGCAGAAGAGCACCCACCAGCCAGGGAGGAAACTGGGGTGAGAAGAGGCAATAAATGTGCAAAGAATGCAAGCGAGCCCTGGTCCCTGGGGTCCGCAGGGGACATCGGGGACAGCCAGTCTCATCTGGAGCTGGGGGTTTGCCCACTGCCGCCCACAATGTGAGGGCTCTTGCCGGGTACCAGGCTCTTGGTGGAAATGGGGACTGTCTCACTTGTGCTGGGCACAACCCCGCCCGGGGGTCTGGGACAGTGTGCTGGGTGCCACCATGGGTCAGGCAGGCCCTGGCTATGTGGCAGGCTCTGACAGCAGGCAGAAAATCGTGAGTGTAGCTAAGCAAAATCGCGTAGAAAAAGTCAGTGCTTTGATGCTGGATTTAATGCTGCTTGGTAGCCCAGGTGGTGCAGTGGGGCTGTGGCTGATGGGTACTGAGGTGCCAAGCACCCCGCCGGCACTTGAATATGTAGGGAAACTTGAACCGTAGGCACCTAAATTCGTCAGGAAGGGTCTGGGTGCTGCAGAACTGTCTGTGGTTTCTTGCCAAGCCACCAGTACAGAGCCCTACTGCTAAGTGAAGGCTGAAGAAAACGCCATTCCGCCCCGGTGGGTCACCTCTCCTCCTCTGTGCAGGGAGGCAGATGCCAGCGGCTGTTGGGCGCAGAGCAGCGTGTCAGCAGTGAAGGCGAGCGGTGCTCTGGGGAAACAGGCAGCAGCGAGAGAGACGCCAAGCAGCGGCAGGGAGCGGGGAGGGGGGTTCTTTTCTAGGCATGGCTGTGCGGAGGCACTTTGGCATTAGGGCAGCTCCCCTGGGCCTGGCACCCTCTCCTGCTGAGCTCCCCTGCCCTGAGCACTGATGCTGGAGCTCCTTTTTACCTCTCCGCCAGCCCAGGCAGGCTGGGACACAGGGCGTGCGGTAGCCCCAAGCTGGGTTTGTGACTGTGGCACCAGCAGGGGCTCACCACCTGTGCATGGTGCCTGGGTGGGTGGCTCGTGGCTCAGCCTAACCGAGGACCTCTACGAGGTTGCTGCTGTGAGCTTCCCCTTGGTGCTGGCCTCCTCTAAACTGCGTAGTACACGTCTGCACAGAGCTGCAGGCTCAGGGCTCTACGCCCTTCGTTCGGAGGCTCACTTGGAGACTGTTTGTGCTTAGACTTAACACTGGAAGAATGGTTTTGTTTCTTTTGGGGTTTGAAATCTAAATTACAGAAAGGGTGAAATGCTGTGACTGAGCTGGCAAAGGCCCCGGCTGTGCAATAAATCTGCAAGCATGGGCCTGGCTTTTGTGCAGGGGTCTGTGCAAGTGCCAAGGTCTCTGCTAATAAATCTGACTGGAGGACCAGGAGGAAAGTTTTTTTTTAACTTAGTGCTAACAGCAGGCTCTTTTTTAACCATCATTTTTTCCCCGCTCCCTTCTGCTGATTCATGCTCCTGCTGCTTTACCACGGGGAGACTCTAGCATTCCTGAAGGTCATCGCTTGGATGCAGCAGCTCACACTGCAAAGTGTTTGCCAGCGTCTAACAGATCAAAATGCTAAAACGACTGTGATTATTTATATTTTCACTGCCAGTGATGGAAAATCTTACAACTTGCCAGCCTCGTAGCTGCCACGTTTCCAGTCTGCTAGACTACTAGAAAGTAAAGGAGGTGTAGGAAAGGTAATGTCTCCCAACAAACCCGACACCAGGTCATCTCAGTGGCATGACAGCTTGTGGATTTTCAGCTGGATTCCCCTATAGGCAGTCCTCTTAGAGATTTGGAAAACTGGGGTCCAAGCATGCACCCCTCTGACATACCAGCCTGTCTCTCAGACAAACATGCAAAACATTGGGAAACGAGATACTTGTGCTCACGCCAGGTTTCACGCAGGAGCCACGCTGCTGCCCGCAGCCCCGGCCGCCCTGGGGAAGTTGGGCTGTGCTGCCCCCAGCACCTCCCTCCCCTCCTGCTTCTCTCCTCCCCGGTGCACCGAACACTTGATGCTGTCCTAGGCTGCAGAAAAGAGGCAGGACTGAAAGGCATGCTAGCAGCATGCAAACATGTCTAAGAAAATGAGAGTTATGTTTTAGTTTTCAAGGCGTGTCTCTCTCTTAATGGCACAGGAATATTTCTGGTTTAGCTCAAGCAATAATAGCACACAGACATGCTTCTTTTTCAGGAAAGCTGTGGGGAAGACACAGTTAAATCCATTCTTCACTTTTTCAGGTTCTTTAGTGAGTATTTATACTGTGGCAGTACCCCAAAGTCTTGCAAAATAGCAAGCCCTGAGTAACATTATGGGAAGACACAGGACACTGCTCCACAACATGCCTGGATATACCAAGGCTGTGTGTTAGATCCAGGAACCAGTTGCTTTAACGTCCATCTCTTTGGAAGTGACCACTAATCTTATCCCTTTCCTTTGAGCATTTGTAGCACAGAGATGACACATATCTCATATCTGCTATCATCTGCCTCTGTTTCTTTTTCTAATATTTTAAGCGTGACTTGAAAATCCAGCGCTGGAAACAGAGCCACTTGCCAGGGCCAGTTTGTCTGCACAGGTCCTCCTCACCTCCCCCAGCTCAGAGAGCTTCTTCCTCTGTTGAGGGAGGACACCTGACCTGGAAGGCACCCGCAGTTTCTAAGACGTTTTACAAATGGCCAGCTCAATCCTTCTTGAAAGAAAATCCGTGTCAAAGCAAACTGACGGCACAAACTGGGTATATGTATTTGCCTCCTTAAAGTACGAAACATGAACAAGCAGAAACGCAGTATCTCAGAGCAATATTAACACTATTATTTTGCCATGGTTCCTTGCTCAGCAGCAGGGGAAAGTGCCACACAGCAGGCTTCTGTAACTCATCAAATCAATTAGTTTCTTTGTCTGCATCAGCGAGGGGGAGTAGTCTTTAGCCAAAGACAAATTAAAGAAACATCCAGTAAGATATTCTATTTTGAGAGGAGCTGTCCTATTTTCTCATACTACCGACAGGCTCAGAAATCTGTGCACAATTTAGTTCATTATTAGAACTAATTGGTGCCAGGCATTCCATCCTCTTTGATACGGCTAACCGTGGGTATGAAATTTTCTGAGTTAACGAACCATAAAATGGATTAAGAACTTTCAAAGTGCGGTTCATATCACAGCTTAATTGGAAGGAGTATATTAGTTGGCTTTTCAGGGATACAAAGGAAAGCCATGTTTCAGGGTGCAAAACCACATGCACAGCCACCTTCCCTGCCACTGGGGAGTTGGCAAATTTCTAATTTCAGTGCCACAGACAGCGTCATTTGATGGCAAGCACCTTCCACAAATGCTCCATAGCATGCCGTGCAGCTGGGAAGGACAGAAATGAGCTTTTTTTCTCTGCGTGCAGTACTTAACCATTCCTCCTGCGTAATGCCCTGCGGAGAGAAACTAATTAGTACAGCTCTCCCAGCAAGGTCAGAGGAGCTGCCGAGCAGATAAAGGGCTGGTCAGGGTGGCTGGATCCTCCTGATGTGGCCAGCACAGAGATGACAGACCATCATGCCTTAGCGTGTGGTCCCAAGGGGGTTATACTGATCTCATTCTAGTTGCTTTTTTACCCCTGTTTGACACTGGTCTGTACGAATAGATTTGTCCCCCTGTTTTCTTAACCATTGGCTCAGAAAAATAATGCAGTGTGATTTAGAAAATTTCCTCTGGCAGCAGTGGGGAAGGAGAACCCTTTGCAGGTGTTCCAGCACGTAGTGCTGGGTTGCAGGATCCCACTGACAAACAGCTCACTGCGATGGCTCTGGACCCTGAGGTTACCAGGTGAAACAGAATATCCCCATACACACACACACCCCCACCCCTCTTACTGGTCAGCGCTGATTTGGCACCATATAATACTGATTAAATAACCCCTCTTTCCTTTTGTGATGTTAATGTTTTCCTGAGTGCGCATGGAGAAATCTGAAGCTTTTGTCCTCAGTAGCAGTAACAGAGTATTTTTTTCTTTCATTATCCAAACATTACGAACTTTTATGTTTCATCTGAGGATACAGCAATATACCATTTCACGTTATTACAGAACTTTGGTAATTGAAGTAATTTGTAATTAGACTGTGTACCCATTCAAAATGTATTTGGAAGGATGTATTGCACTACCAGGTGAATCTGGTGATTCTTCTTTTGTGTTGTGCAACCTCCAACCTCCAGAGAATTTCCAGGAAATTTCTAGGCACAGGAAGTGGTGATGTGACCCTGGTTTTATGTGCTCTTTTTTTCTGATCTGGCCATCCACGGACTGGTCCTCCTCAGATGCCAGAAATATCCTGCAAGTCACAGCGTCGGCAAAGGCTTTGCTCTAAGTGCTGTGCGCTGCCTCGCGGAGTGTGACCTTCCCAGGGGGTTCGTGCAGACGGGGAAGATGGGAAACAGTTGAGTCTAAAGGCCTGAGAAACCCCGTGTGGAACAGCCACCGGAATAATGCACCCAGATTAGTGCTCGGTGCTGCCTTTCTGACCACAGTGAATGGCGTTTCGGAGATTCCCATAACGTGAGGTGAATGCCAAGAACGTACTATGAACTTGATGTCACAAGTTCTATCATTCCTTTGATTTTGTTGAGGGAAATGTTCATAGTGTTCAAACACGGACATATGAGAACCTGAAATATTCTGCGACTTCACCAGGCCTGAGAGGACAGACAGAGCGTCCCCATTTGAAGTTTGGTGCCTGAAAACACGTCACAAACGAGAGGAGCCTTCCCCTGTGCAGAATTCACGGTCCATGCAGCGTCTGTGGCACCTTCGCAACACAGGCTGAGGGGGCATCACGTTGCTTTGAGCTATAGAAGTACCTCTTGCACTATTTTGTTCCAGCGAGTGAATTAGCAAATTGGATTTGCTCCCTGTAGGAAACGATTAACTTGCCCATATGATAGGCCCAGGCAGGATCTCCCAGCAAAGCATATTTTATTAATGATTTTGCAAGACCGGGTGTTCTACCTAACGCAGGCACATGGAATAGGGCAACCTCCCCCCCTGTTTATATCACCCTAATCCCAGCCACAAACTCCTCCCCTGTTCCCCACGGATTGGTACTGCAGGGTTTACAGACTACCCAACCCTGCCTCAGTTTACCTGTCTCATTCATCTAATTCTAATTACCCCCTCCCCTTATTGATTTATTGAAGATACAGATTGTTGGCTCTTTGTTTATGCTTCCACCTAGCTTAACTTTTCTAAATCCCGTAATCAGTTTGCATTCTGGGATTCGCTCGAAGAGACCTTGTTTTACACTAAGGATTCAGAGCCTGACGTCTCTCAGTGTTTGCCCCCATGCTGGGGTCAGGCGACAGGTCCCCAGTTTTGTGAAAACAACATTCCTCCTTCAGTGGCTCCTCACACTCCCGGGCATAAAATATTCATTTATCATTGCACGGAAAACATGACTCTGTGTGAGATGCGCTGCTGCCTCTTCCACACGTTCGCAGTGACCTGCGCCACGCACCTCGGGGAGCTTTTCTCTGTCATGATGGACACAGAGAAGTCCCCGGCCCGGTGGGGCGGCTCTGAGCCGGGTCTGGTGCCTGCGAGCCCGGGCAGAGCTCGGGCCCCCGGTGACACCCCGACCGCACCAGTACAAACCAGTGCAACCAGCGCCACCCCTGACACCCTCCCCGGCCCCGCCCAACATGGCGGCGGGCTCGCGCAGGCGCCCCGCCCCTCGCGGCGCGGCCCCGCCCCC
>VWYH01001673.1:0-93700 GCA_013399365.1 Pampusana beccarii | reverse complement strand
CCTGTGCGGGCCCTGCGGGAGGGGGTTGGCGGCGGGGCTGCGGCCGGGCCGGGAGCGGCCTGGTGTCCGGCCGCGCTCGCTGCACCCTGAGGCCAGGCCGGGCTCCCCCGGTACGCGGCCATGGCTCGTACGGGCCGTAGGGGGAGCTGGGCTGGGCTGGACTGGGGCTGTTCCGCCGGGATGGGAAGCAGCATGTCTGCCCTTGCCGGGTGGGCTGGCAGGAGAGCCGGCTGAGCCAGCCGTGTGGCCTTGGCTGTGCAGTGCCTCCAGAAACCTTTGTGTACGGTGGGACCCGCCGAGGCGCTGACGGCAACACCAGAGCACAGCTCTGCCGTGTGCCCGGGGCTGGTGACGGTCAGCGTGTGAGTAATGGCTGGGGTCGTGCTAGCGCAGCGTGGAGAGGGTCTTCAGCTGCCTTCTCCCGTTTGACTTTTTTCAGTGGTTCTCAGTAAGCGATTTAAATGTTTCCCACTCATGGGTCTTTTTGCTTATCCTGGTTGCTGAAACTTGTGTTGAATAATCTGCTTTCTCTTAAGGTATGCGCTAAGAAGTACAACTTCCAAGCCTAACAGCAGCAGGCTGCTGAACCTGAGTGTACTTATCTGATGATCTGCCAGGAGCAGATGAAGGAAGGGTGTGGGAATCCTCCTACATGAAGCTTTTCCATTGTTGAACAAGATAAAGACTGGCTTGCTTAATTGGCTTCATCAGTATCCTGTTCTGACAGAAAACATTCAAAGACACAAGCTGGAATTTGGAAACCCTTGTAGGGAGACTGAAATAGGAAACTGGGGTCTCTTGGTTTTGCAGGGAGCATGGCTGACTTGAGTCTAGTGCATCTAAAATGAGAAGGCTGATGTCTTCAACCTCATACCTGAGCAGACCTTCAATGTTTTTTGAGTCTGTCTCCATAATATTGCTGCCTATTTTTATGAATGTATTTATTTAAGTGTTACTTGAATGAATTGTTGGGTAGGAAAACGACGCTCATTCCCTCACAGTTATACGTAATCCTTGTTGCGTTTACTGCTTGTCAAAACATAACCAAGCTCTTGTGTACCTGAGGATGTTGGCACTCAGTGGGTTTTGTGAAAATTAGGTGAGATGGATCTGCCCTCATAAAAGGTAACTCTTCATCTGCATAGTTAGGTGGAAGTTGCTGGACAAACTTGTGAATGCCAGAAGCCTTTTCTTTCACACACAGCAGTGGCTATCATTACCTCTGGGATTGGATTTCTAAAAACTGAACTCTAGAATTGTTAACAACCTCAGTCTGTGGCTGTTGAGTTGATACTGATATGTGTGTTCTTGCAACTTTGGGCACTGAGATTAGTCTGCAGGTTTTTTGTCTTCTGGAGTCCTGTGTGGTGATGACACTTGACAAAGTACTGCTTTGCTCTTCTGTTTGTATAGTACCAGCAGCACATCCTCTTCAGGGAGTTTTCTGTGAAACTGTACTGCAGGTATGTGGAGTAGTACAGAATTGTTGTAGTAGTTGCATGTCAGTTTAGTTTATCTAAATTGTCTCAAATGGTAAAAGTACTCCTAAGTAAAGCTGACGTCTGTATCCAGCTTGCTTTGCTAGGGGCTGAATCTTGCAAGGTTTCAACCGCACATTAGGATCACACCCAGAAATTTATCTGAGTAAGTGTCATTCAAGTAGCCTTGCAAAACTGCCTGAAATAGGGAAGTTGTTATGCATAATGACAGAGCCTAGCAAGCTGTTTTAGGTTTGGAAGTAACAAGTCGCGTTTCTGAAGTTTTTAATTAGAGAATCTAGTGACTCTTTGCAAAAAAAAAAAAGAAAAAAGAAAAAAAACAAACCACAAAATAAACCCAGAGTCAGACAACTTGCTCAGGTTTTTATTATTGATTTAAAAAAGAATAATAGCATGAGCTTCAGTTATCAGCACAATATTGCCTCTTACAGAAGTAGTGCCATCCATGGCATGAAGAGCTAACTTGTTAGTTGCTTCATCGACTGACTTTAATTCAGAGTATGCATTTGGAAATGAGTGCTGGGACAAAATGAGTGCTCTCTGCAGGCCAGATAATGGTTTGGATGGATATAGCTGTTAAGCATTGGGATTCCATAAAACTAAAATGAAAGGAATGACACAGCAAGATGCTAGTCCTATAGGACAGCTCTAAAGGCTAGATTACGTACTAGGAACGTTGTATGGCTTATAAGGTTGCATTTTGACTAACAAAGGGCTGTTACCAGTCTCTTGACAGCACTGAGTTTAATCTAATATAAATCTCTAATGTAATCTGTGCCAGTCATGTCAGGCATATGTAACTAAAGGAAGAACTTAAGCCAATTCCACAGGAGGCTTGATACTGCCAATGAAGTGGAAAGGCCGTGAAAGGCAGACAGTCCAGTTCTAGAATAGTCTTTTTCTAGGTTACTAGCTGGTTTAGGCCCTATTTATTCCTCCAGTGTAAACAACCACTTAGTTTATAATCAGACCAAACTGAGTTTGACTAGAAGGTTTAAAAACCAACCTTAGCAGTGAAATCTAGTTGTAGTTGTATACAACTAATGCAGCTTCTGCTTTGCAAAGGCACTGTATTAGTCACTGTCTCTAATTAGATATTAAGCATAAGTTTTCCATGTGTGTGAGTAAACTTGCTCACAAGGGAGGATATAATTTCTTCCTGGTCCTAATTTCCATAATGTAGATGGCCTGTGGCTCTTATTCAGAGAAACTGCATGTCATCCCAATATCACATCTTGAATTGCTAGCTTCTTATCTGAGGGCTTGAAATGCCGTTTATTTACCAGAGTCTGCAGTATCTTCTGTTGTTTGCATCTCTGCAGCTAGTGTCTGTGACCAGGCTTTCATCAGACTTGCTGTTGGAGCTGCGAGTTCCAGCCATGCTGGTGTGGGGAGGTACAAGAAGCAACTGAGCTCTGCAGCCGTGTGAGGCAACTGAAACATGACTCAAGTAAACAGGCTCAGCTTCCCAGCTGTGGGCAGTGTGTGCTGGGGAATAATGGGACACTTGCTCAGTTTCTAGAATGTGCTTCACGGAAGAGTTATGTTTCCTGTTGTGAAGTCTTGCTTGAAGCCTAGGAGATTGATCCTTGATCCCAGCATGTGTCGCTGGAACACTGAAGCTCCGTAGCCTGATCCTCAGTGGGCAGGAGAGGAGGTCTGCAGGGGTGGGAGGGAGTCACACCTTCCTGATATGGTTGTCAGGTTTAAGAGCTAAACTAAACATGTTCTCCTTGTGACAGGATGAATAAGATCTCTTTCTAGGATTTGTGTCAAAGCCTGAATTAGTGTGGTTTGTTTTTTAACTTTGGGATATCTGGCAAGCCTTGAATGAGGCCTTGGTTTCTAGAGGAAATTTTTTGAAGTGCCTGTCAAAAAAAGGTTCCTTTGGCCAGTTGAGAGCTGTGAATTCCTTCTGTCCTCACAACTATTGTAAGTAACTTTGACTTAAAGAAGCCACACTGAAAAGTGGAGAAAGGTCTCTCTAAAGAGCTTTTCTGGTGCCTTCTGAAACACCCGGGTAGGTCATAAGTAGCCATATGTTGTCACTTCATGCACACAGTAGTTAAGTGAGAAGGTTGATACATTTTTAAGTGAAGTGTTTCCTAATCGCAGAAGTCTCTTGAAATGGATTGCCTCACTTCATCAGTAATAAAGCTAATATGAGGTGACTCATGATTCAGTTAATACTTTTTTTTGAGGTCCTACTTGCTGTACCAGAGATGGTCTGAAACAGGTGACTGAAATCAGAATCTACTATTTCCATCATGGCACTGAGCAATGCAAGAGCTTTCAGTTATAATACCTGGAAGAAGATGCTTTCATGACTATCAGACACATGAAATGTCCGAAACTCTTACCTGACTGACTTTTAGATAGAAATATGCCGGTTTAGGTCTTGTTTCACTGCTATGTGGTAGTTACATGATAAGCAGTCTATGTCCTTTAAAATATTCCATTGAAGCCAAGGTTAGGGAAACAAAAATTCATTTTCTTGTCAGATTCCTCTATTTTGGTTTCTGCAGCAAACATTCATAGAATGGCTGTTGTAAAGCCTTTCAGGTGACTGTTAGATCACGAGGACTGAAGCCTCTAAATTAGAGTTCAAGCTTCTGAATGTGATCACAAGTAGCTGAAAATCTGAAGTATTTCAAGGAGGCAGCTAGGCTGTGGAAACTAGAGAGTTGATTTGTCCATGATGCACTTGTCGGTTGAGGCTATGAATGTTGCAGAGGAGGCTTAGTGTAGGGGTAGCTTTATATAATGAAGTGACTCTGTTTTTTGGGTTTTTTAAGAAGAGATTTTTGAGAGATGCAGCTTTTTTCTTAGTGTGAAAAGAAAGAAATTTAGTGACGAGTACTGCGATTTAAGGTAGTGTGCTAGTTCAGGTGGCTTGGAAGTGTCCTGGCTGGAATCCATGCTTCAGTGATGTTGTCTCCTAGTCAGCTAAGCTTGTTCATTATCTCTTCCAGATGACTGAAAAGTGTTAACGATAAAAATCTTTGTGTAGTAACAAAGCCAATATGGAGAAATTTATCCAGTAACAGTAATGAATCATGGTAGCTTTATGAGATGCAAGCTAAAGGCTACCCTGACATTTTCTGTTGACATCAAGAATCTTCTTGTGCAGGCTGCAGAATCAAAATCTGGTGGCTGTGAACTGGTATCAAGGAGCATATGGGTGGGCTCTTGTAGGCAGGGTGTTTTGCAGTGAAAGCACAAGAAGAGCTACTGCTCTGGCTGGAAAGGAAGAAGAGGGAACACCAGTTCTACTGCTGCAGTTTTAGTTCTGCTTTTAAGGGTTCCTTTAATGTATTGAAACACATTTTTAAGAAAGATGTGGGAAGCAGGAATTCCAGTCTTAATGTGCAGTTACTTGATCAAAGTGTTTAGGGCTTAGTGCTGACAGTCTTGGAAGCATAAGTTCCTGAAGTTAGCAGTCTTCTGGCTGTAGCTCATGGCTACGGAGAGGCAGATGAAGTAGCCAGAGTGTGGTTTGGTTTGCCTTTTTTTTTTTTTTCCTTCACTCTCAAGACAACTGGAAAGAGGAGGTTTACTAAGCACTTTCAATATTAAAAAAGACTTAACTTGCATCCTTTGTACGCTTCTGGAATGTGTGGTGATAAGTTCCACACTTGTCCAAAGTCTTTTCATCCTGCCCTCTGGGAAAGGAGCTGTAGGTGTAACTGGCTGGTTCCTGGGGCAGGGCTGCGGTGGGTGCTGCCTGCAGAGCTGCCCCTGCTCCCTGAGGGCTGAGGGAGAGGGCGCAGACCAGGGAGGCCAGCTGCCAGTTACAGGTGAAGAGCAGTGCTTGTGACCATGGCTGTGCTTTAGCGCGGGTGGCGGTTCAGAGCCCGCAGAAAAGCGAGCGTTGGCTGGAGTGTCATGGGTTGGCCACGCTTGGATCTGGTAGTGAGGTGGAGAGCTCAATTGTAAATGCTACAGTGTGTGCAAGAGCTACTGCTAATGGCAGATACGATGTGAGCTGAACCCAAACTGACTCTGGCAGGTGGGTGTCAGCCCTCTACTGGAATACAGCACAGGGACTTGGTTCAGTCCAGAAGGTTTGCTCCTCTGAATAATCCTGATCCAACATAAGTACTCAGGCAGGTGAATGGGTTCATGTTGCACTAAAATCATGTGCTTGGGTTCTCCAGGAGCTTGTAGTATTGAAAAGGAGCATCTCTTAAACCAGGAGGCTTAAAGGCTAGTCTTGCAGGTTTTTTCTGCCTGTGGTCTCTGAAATCTGGTCTGTTTAGTTTCCCTTTATCTTTTACACAGGGACTGGAGTTCACTTTGTTTTGTGATCTTCAGCAAACAGTTTGTATTAATGCTGTGTGGTCTATATGGCCTCAGAGCTAATGGCTTAATTCATAATCGCTTCTCGTACACAAGGCTGGTCTTCAGAGAGCCTGCTTGAAGTGCAGTGTCTGCCTGTTGGAATATTTGTAAATGCTAAAATCATGCGCTGTTGCTAGATTTGTAAGCAACTACTCTTGCTGTCCTTGATGAGTGTTGGAGCAATGCTACTGTGTATGACAACAGCCAGGCACTTTCAGTTCAGGAATTGAAAATATTTCTGTGCTTATCAAACTTGTTTTAAAGCTGATGCCTGTTTTAGAAGGAGAAAGCAGTGTTTTGTGAACACATGGTGATAGGGCTGAGTAGTCTGCTCTAGTGGGGACAGGGAAGTCTAATTCAAACAGAACAGGCTACTAATAAAAGCATATTCTTGTTCTGCTGTGTGAGTAGCTTTTGCATATTAATACTCTAAGACACAGCTGAATTCCTGGCTTTTTTTTTTCTCTGTAGAGGTAGTAAACAAAAGCACTCTAAATTCTGAGTTTAGAGAACCATTTCTGGGGCAAGACAGTTGGATACAATAGCAGAACCTATCGAAGGAAATCACTGCCTGCTAGCAAAATCCATTACAGTAGTTTTAGCCGTTTTTTGACCTGTCTTAAAATATAAGGTGCCTGCCAGTTGCTTGCTTTAGGTACACTAACTATGAACAGAGGAATCCGCACTTGTATCAGAGTAAAGTCTTTCAAATGAAGATCTGAGTTGATCAGTAGGCTCAAAACCTGCAGTCAGATGTGCCTCTCAAAGCTGTAACGTGCCCACCTTGCCTGAGAATCCACAGCCTCCAAACTTCCTACAGAGAGAAAGGGTGTGCTCATGTTGTGGAGGCAGCTCCCTGAAGGCACCTGCTACCTCCTTCTGTTTCTGACAGTTCAGAAGGCGTTTGAAATAGTGCTGGTTTGTCTCACCTACAAAGCAGAGCACAGAAAGACGAAACTCAAGTTGTAACTGAGTGACTCTGTAGTGTAGTTTTTAAGCAAGTCAGAACAAGTTGTTATGCCACCTGGATGTGTAGCGTGGGTAGAGAGTACTTGAAGGTGGTATAAGGTGCAGCAGCTTTACCGAAGATTCTGTAAAATCTTCCTTGTGGTGGATCACAGTAATTTTCTCCAATGTTACATTACACACGTGGCAAATGAGGTGCTGCTACAATCTGAAGGAACCTATATCCTAAAAGAGCTGTGAGAGAGCATGAGCTATTGATAGGAACAGCTCTCGAGTGAAGAATCTGGAAGTACCTGAGTGGGAATGGCTGTGAGCATATGGGGTAATATGAACCCGCACCGAGAGCTGGAGGTTCAGGGAGTGCTTGGGAGATGTTTGGTTACAAGATGTGGGTGTAGGGTGTGACTGGGGAAGCAGGAATGTGGTGGTTCTTGAGCAACCATGGCAAGCTGACCCTTCAAAGGCAAGATTGGCAGTGCAGGCCTTACGAACTGAACCGCGTCAGACATGGGAGGCACGGTTAGCCCTTGTTGGACCTGCACATAACCACACTGGCTGAAATGGCCAAGTTATACACTGGGTTTTTGGGGCAGGATTGGGAAGCTTGTGAACAGGCATGCAGGTTATGCACCTGCCTTGCTAAGCTAGCAGAAAGGTTAGAGTAGTTTCTGAAAGTGCTTCATGAGGTTGATACATGCTCTTCTGTGTAGCTTAAACAGTTGAGACCTCTTTGAGAATGCAGAACACCTGCCTGCTGAGATTTAAGCTGTCCATTTTTCACATCAGTGTTTTTACTCTTGCATTCCTTGGATTCAAGGACTTTGTTTTTTACTCCTTTTAAAAGACTGTTAGTCTGCATAGCCATGCATCTGGAAAGCAAATGTTAAATGTGAAAAATTGCTACCTGTTCAGGGGGCTTCTGCCTTCATATCCAAGCTCTGGATGTATTTCTGTGTTAGAGGTCAACAGCAAGATCAGCGTGCGATTGGACTTGGCCACATAAGCCCAAATGAGACTGCTATCATCTGTACGTTTTCAATTGACTTCTAATGTTTGTCAGCATTATACTGGAGTCTATTGTGTGAAGCAGTTTTGGTTTGCTAGTGGAAGATCACAGGGTTTTGGGGGAGGTGAGGTAGGGGGAACAAGCTGAAGAAAGCATGGTCTTCCAGGCGTAGAAGTGAATGACAAAGCATGAGGATTGCAAGCTGATCATCTTCTGGTTACAAACTCTGAGCAGTGTGTGCTCAAAGCATGTCCAGTCGGACTTAGGTACTACTTCCACCCTGAGCAGTTGGGCTCTCTTCTGCTTCTTAGATCCTAATGGGCTTTTAACTCAGGCTGACTTCTCTGGGCAACATCAGGGGAGAGAAGCAGACTCTCTCCTGCTGTGATATCAAACCCTAATTAAACAACTGAATGTGTTTGAGTTGACCTTTTTTCCAAATCTGTTTGACTGACTGGTTCTTTCACACATAATGAATGTAGTGAGATACATAATGACCACTGTGGCTGAGATTCACCTTCTGCCAAGTAGGCACAGGGGCATGGGAGAAAGGTGCACTACTGTTGATGATACTTGTTATGGCTCCTGGGTTAGCTACAGGAGATAGCTGTGAACTTGGCTTTCAAGCTGTTACAGATAAAAGTGTAACAGATAATAGAACATCTGCCACTAGAGAACCTCTTTAATACAACACTGTTTTGTAGCAGTGATGTCAGACCTTAGGGTGATGCTGAACTTCTGGTGTAAATAGGCTGAAATACTCTTCAGTTGCATTTCAGTTGCCTTTTCCACAAGTTGGACACTGTAGCCTAGTAGGAAGCAGACCTGTCAGGTCCTTCCACTTTCCAGCCTTTTAAAACTCCTCAGGGAGGCAGCCCATACCTGTGGGTTGGAGGCTTACTCCACAAGAGTGATTTATTACTGTAAATGTTGTCCATAGAGTAGCTTGCATCAGAGGAAAACCTCCTGGATGTTTCTAGCTTGCAGGTAACTAGGAGATCCTGACATACAGAACTTGGCTCTAGCAGAAGTAGGTGAACGGCTCTTTTCCTATACTTGCCTGGCTGTCTCGCTGTTAAGCTATGCAAAGCACTTCTCCCCAAGTACCTTTGTTCTCCTGATTACATCAAGGCTTGAAAAAGTATTTAACTGCTTGTAAGAAATGACTTGACTGACTTCACGCAAGCTTCAATACACATGAATATAACATCTACAACTTCTTGGCTATAAAGCCTTCTGTTGGAAGGCAAATGGTTAGGAAAAGCTTATGGTATTTTACTATGTAGACTAGCTGTATCAGATAAGTGCTAAATTTAACTTTCTTTTTTTCCAGTCAGGTCAATTCAGTGAAGATATGATTCCTACTGTGGGCTTCAACATGAGAAAAGTTACGAAGGGTAATGTTACAATAAAGGTATGTCACCATTGTTGACTGTCTCTTTTAAAACCCGTGCAATGTGTTTTTCAGCTTCCAGTTTAAAATTGGTATGTTTGCTCTGTTTTCTTCTCACCATTGGGACAAATGTAGGGAACTGAAGAGACTCAGCTAAATCTGTCAAATAGCTTAAGAATACACTAGTGTTTATTATGGGATTTCTTTACATGAGAATATGTGTGTGATTTCCAGGTTCATGGAGTATTTAAAGCAGTGTTGTGATAACGCTGTCTGGCTTTAATCTCTGTTTAGGGCCAAGAGATCCTCCTCTTCTGCTCATCAATATTGCTTCAGGGCAGGCTTACATCAAAATCAAAGCTTTGAGTTGATATATTTTACTGCATTTTCTTGTATACCACAGTGTATAAATGTAGTGCACAGGTGTGTTCTTGCATCTGGTACAAGATGATCTATTTTGCATCTTATGCTACTGGGCCTGCAAGCTCTGAGTAGCTGTACCAGGGATTATTTCTGTTCTGATATGTGAGAGGTCCTGCAGCTGGCCGAAGGAGGAAAGAAAAACTGTATTTTGATTTCTTGTCTTACTTTGCGTGACACATTTAAACATAGTGCATGACTAAATTGTCTTTTCCCCCTTGCTTTAAGATTTGGGATATAGGAGGGCAACCACGATTCCGAAGCATGTGGGAGCGATATTGCAGAGGTGTTAATGCTATTGTGTAAGTGTTGTCTTTCTTCAGCTAGTACTGAAGTTTAAAATTGCTTCTCTTCTGTGTGTAGCCTTTCTAACAGTGCATGCTTGACATAGTAGTACTCATTTCAATTTTGAAACTGTATTGCAACCACATTGCCCTATTTTTACACTTAAGTTCAGAGCTCAAGATGGGTTATTTTTTTATCAGATCAGGAGTACTATCTTCTACTTCATGTCTGAACTGGGTGGCAGTGCTGTCTAACTGAAAGAATCTTTAATCTATGCTGATCTTAGATAATTTTCTTTAAAAGAACCAAGTTGCTTGCTCAGAAGACCTGGCTTTGTTTAAAGCCTTGTTGAATGTACTCAAAACTGACAGTGTAAAGGAAAGATTGCTGTTTCTGAACTAGTTCAATCTCACTGACCTAACCTTAAATTCTCTTTAAAGCTACATGGTAGATGCTGCAGATCGTGAAAAAATAGAAGCCTCTCGAAATGAGCTGCACAATCTTCTAGATAAGCCACAGTTACAAGGAATCCCCGTAAGTAGTGTTGCCTTACACAGTATTAAACTTGCTTGAGCAATGTGCATAACTCCAGCAGCTCTGAAGTCTGGCTTGAACTCTTAAGTCAAGTGTAAGGCCTAACCTTACTGGTTAGTAGAAGCATGAACAGTACCGGCCCCTAGTGCCTAATATCAAATTGTTGACCTCAGTCAATCCTTCAGTGATCTTGTTCTTGTTCAGTGCCCACATAAAAACATATAAAATTGGAATAGTAGTTTAGAGTATTCCACAGTACAAGTTTGTGCTCCTTTGTAGAATCTAATATAGTACAGGTAAACCAGAGTGTAGTACAGAAATAGAGAGTAAGTTTGGGGACTCTCGGCTGAAAGTCTACTGGGGTTGTTCTCACTTTTATCAGCTTGCTTTTAGCACATAGCAGATTATTTGTACCCCTTCTTTCCCTGTGCCTAGGTTAATGTTCCTTCTTGATCTGGTTTAATAGCGAATGTGTGTTTCCATTAGATTAAATAGCCTAGTGCAAACTGCTTGTCAGACCCCCCCGAAGTTTCTTGTTTGTGTGGGGTGGGTTTTGTTTTGTGTTGGTTGGGTTTAAAAAACAAACAAACAAAAAAACCCCAAACAAAACCCAAAACACTAAAGCTGCAACTGTTTCCTTCTGCTCTCGATTTCAGGTTCTAGTACTTGGAAATAAGAGAGACCTTACTAATGCTTTGGATGAGAAACAACTAATTGAAAAGATGTAAGTCCAACCCTTCCTAATAAAGACTACTTTAACTCAATAAATGAGTTCATGTACATAGGGTTGTTAGATCAAGAAGTTTGCATGTAGAAGTAGAAAATCCAGCAACAGGAGGTAACTGAAAGTTCTGTGGAGAAGATGAAGTGTAACAGTTTAGATTCTCTGCGTAACAGTCCTTGTTGTAAGTGAAGTGTATGATGAAATGTTCTCTCTTTCATAGGAATCTTGCTGCTATTCAGGACAGAGAAATCTGCTGCTACTCAATTTCTTGCAAAGAGAAAGATAATATAGGTAACTATTCACCTGCAATGCTGAGCATTACGAAGAGCTGTCAGAGCATGGCTTGGGGGTTTGTAACTTCTTAAACACAAGCTTCCTGGTTTCAGAAAACTGGTGACAAATCTGAGAATGATATTTAAGTGCACTGGTTGGTTAAATTCAGTATAACTCTTGATGGCAGTGAGGAAGCTTGACTGGTATTAAAGTTGTAGGGGTTGTAGTTATCAAAACATGTCAGTCTCCCGTGAAATCTGCTGCTTGCCTTTAGTTAGTGTGCAGCAAATAGCTGACTAGTCTCACTGTTAGCTTGGCCTAAATAATTTTGTACTTCTACCAGGTACTCTCAATTCTGCCTCTCTTCGTGAGGCTAGCAAGTGCTTGCAGCACGTTTTTCATCAGCAGTCATTCCCTTGAAATAATTATCTTCCCTTACTGCCTTGTCAAAGCAGTTCATGTTGTGGCCTATGCTATTCACTACCCCACGCTGCCAAACGGTAATTTTTTTCTGGTGCTGACATCTGGAATATCTGGAGTTCAAAGGCAGAAGCCATGGCACTGTGTAATACCCAGTATTTGAGACTAGTATTGTAAGTAAACAGAGTAATCCCAGCTGAATGAAAAGACGGTACTTAACAGCACTTGCAGTCCTTCTCCTGATGCCTTCTGTGGCTGCCATGAGATTAACGCTGGTTCACTGGCAGGCTAACATGAGTTTACTGGTGAGGGGCACTTCAGGCTGATGGTCACAGGAACAAGCTACGAAGGATACCAGAACTGCTTTATATTAAGGACTCAACTTCTTTCCAGGAAAAATGAACAGCCATTGGAACTCTTCTGGTTTCTTATCCAAGAAGCCCCTGTCACCTTACCGTCAGCTAAAGATTGGAACATGTTGGATAGGAGAAGTGGATACTCCCTTCTGTCATATCTCCTGCACAAGGCTCACAGCACAGCTCAGCATCACTGATGCTGTGGGGAGGGCGCTGCATTGCCCTGGTACAACACTAGTGCATTGCACTTCCTTAGGAAACCCTCTTTCAAGCACAGGAGAGCTCGATGCCTCATACTATAGGGCTAAACTAACTGTGTTCTCATCAGATGAGGAGAGGCAGACTGGCCAAACAGAGTAATATTGATCTAAAGGTGATTATGTGAGCCATACGAAAATATCAGATTAAGGGATGTCTTTTTCCTAGAGGTGTAGTTGACTGAGGAACCAGGATGTCTGGGGCAGTTCCTTTAAACATTACTTGAAGGGTGCTGGGATGTTATAGGACTAAATCACAGGCAGCAAGCATTCGGAAGAACTGTTCTGTTGATCTGTCTTGGGTCATGCTCTAGAGAAGGGCTGTATATTCCTGTCATATATTTGGGGACACTGGCATACCAAAGCAATGCCAATTATACAAATACAAATAGACACTTGAATATGGAACTTCTTTTCTCTCTCTCTTTAGATATCACGCTTCAGTGGCTTATTCAGCATTCAAAATCTAGAAGAAGCTGAAGTCTTCCTGGAATCTCCAATACCTGTTGGCCATAATCTCAATTGTCCACTTCCCTCCATAATGAGATATTACCCAAAAATCCTGTATCAAGAATCTGCCTTTTCACAGTTCATTTCTCATGTGCACTGCTGAAGACTTGTATTCCTATTCTGTCACAAAACAACTAGAGTTGTCATGATACAGTCAGCACAAATATTTATTTTACAACCATCTACGGTGGGAGGGTTGTGGGGGGGCTTTTTAAAAAAAAAATCTCTACCATGTTAACTATGATGGTACACTCTGTTCTGGTTTTTCAGGGCCAGGTTTTTATATGATTTTCAGCAAGTGTTTTATTTCTAGTGTTTAGTGGCTTGAAGATGCTGATGCTTGACAGCATTAAGATTCTGTAAGATGCCACATACAGTAGTTAGAAAACATTTAAGCGTGAGTTGTGGGATACTGATTTATCTCACAAATGCATGTGATGTGTGTAAGTAAGCAGAGAAATGGAAACTGTTTGCAGAGGGGAGCACAAGGCATAGATCAGCATCACTCATCTATAGCTGAGATCTTACCCTGTCACTTGAAAAAGAAAACTCTCATGATGAATTAGGAAAGAGTCAAATGTTTAAAATAATTTTGTTGCTTTTGTTTAACATTTGTGTGGGGGATGGGAATGGACTGTTCTCTCAAGCTTTCAAAAATTGGAGTATTCCAGCATGAAAACAAATCGCCAGGAACATCAGACTTTGTTCAAATACATTTTTCTATCTACAGATGCTAGTGGTCTCTATCTGAAACCAGAACACACATTCTGAGCAGCTGCATGACACTTAAATTACTGATGTTTTTGTATAGAGTCGGTTGACCTTTAGCACAATATCAGTGTAATTGTCGAGTGTCTCTCCCTCTCATGAAATGGCTGGGCACAGTTTCAGCTGGTGCTATGGAACATCTGGGCTATTGTGACAACTCTAGACCTGCCTGCTTTCTTGATGTAACCATGTGCAAAGTCTGTAAGCTGCAAGATGAAATGTTCTACTGTGTCAAAGCACAAGAGAGCCAATGGATTGATCCTGTTTCTTGACTAGCTCCTACAGTATAGGGAAATACGTATAAACTAAAGATTGTAATGTTTTCGTAGCTTTACTTAATGACTTCAGTGTATTTAAAGGGACAGACGTTAAGACTGGTTTGTTCATGCAGTAATGTCAGTGTAGCTCACTAGTGTATGCAAATACATGGCACACCTGCTTGCGTTGTCTCACACTGTGTGTGATTCTGCACCTAAATGTACTTTGCGTTATGTCGGAGTCTTTGGTTGGAAACACTGTTTAGTCCATATCAGTTATGACAAGCCAGTTTTAATTTAGACTGCCATGGCCTTACCGTTCAGTACCAACTATCGCACTGTTGCACAGACACTACATGCTGCCTGCGTTCAATCTGAACTTGCATTTTAACTTTTTGTCCCCTTTCGGTTCGCTGAAGCATGATTTCAATTAATTCATACTCTGGTGCTGTAGAGGAGAGGGTATATTAACTTGCTACTGTAGTCCCTAGTTCACCAGGAACAGCTACAGTTACTTTTATTTAGCAAACTTGCTTGTGCCTAAAATAAGGAAACTAAACTAGAATGTGTGAATCTTTGTGGGGGACCAGGTCACCATATAGTTAACTGGCCTATAGCTAAACTTGATGTGTTTGGTGTTTATATACTTCACTGCTTTCAGCGTTTATGGCATCCAAACACTACCAATTGTTAACCTGTGCATTACTCTCTGCATGTGAACAACTTATACGATTACTGAACTTTGTAAATACGTGAATTTTTTATTTAGGTGGATGCATATGTTGGTTTACTGGTCTTCAGCTTTATTCAATAAACTTATGTTTTGAGGGTTGTATTGACATTTAACTGACTGACTTGAGTTGATGTGGCTTAACTCATGGCAATACATTATGGGGTGTCTGTCTCTTCTTGGTAAATACCTGAGCTTCTTTATGTTCTGTGGTTCAACTATTCAAGAGAAATGCCTGTAAAACTACCTTTCAGGCCTGGGGCTTTCTCAGCTTCCATGAGCAAGCTTAGCTAGTCAGTCGCAGCAGAGCTCAGTGCTTTGCGATGTTTATGGGGAGCACTGAAGGGTCTTAAGCAGGGGCAGCCTTCTGGAGCTCTGTTTTCAGGAGAAAAATGTGTGTGTACAAGCTTGTTTCTTCTTGTCGAGCCTAGAGTAAAACCTTTGCTTTTCTGCACAAGTGTCAGATCTAGCAGTGCCTGGTCATGCACTGCTAATTAAAGCATAAAGATTCTTCTCTCATTGGAAAGTGAGGCTTTTGTTGATTTCGGTCTTCAACAAACTCTTTGTAGTGACTTTAATCTGAAGTTAAACTGACCGTTCTTCCCACATGCTTTGCTGCAGTTTCTCTTGGGTCACTGATTGACTTACAGGAACGTATGTCAACTTCTTCCAAGTAATGGTAACAAACTGGATTTCTTTTGTTCCCAGCCTGCCTCCATCTAAGCTTTCCAACTTACTGATCTCTAACAGGTTATTTTCAGGCCTGAGTATGGTCAGTTAGCATCCTCATGTGTAGCTCGGCTGATGAACTGTTGAGTAAAAGGTCATGTGCATATTTCTTCAGTTAATGGGAGTTTCCTGCATGCAGAACAAGCTACCTGGAGTTAACATTCAAAGCAAAATGCCTCTACGTGCAAAATCTGTAAACAGTGTAAGATTTGTCACCCTGTTTGGTCTGATACCAGTACTAATCACCTAAATCAGCTGTGATGTGAACTTGGCCAACAGCTGTTTGCTTGATGTGGTGTTTCAGTAACAGTTTCTACTTATAAATATATATATATGGCAAGGAGAGGTACAGTGGCCACCTGTGATGTGTGTACTCTGAAAAGTACCTTTGTATTACTTCACAAAATGACTCCACTGAGGTTTTCACAGCTATTCTTGTGCAGACCTTCCAGATGCCTTTAGTTATTTATGGTGGCAGAAATTTAGATCTTGAAGAGGCTGTTTGAATCCAATGCAGAGGTTTACACTCTGTTTGCTTGATTAGCTTTCCAACGACCTTAATTTAGAAACAGAAGGGAAGTGTAGGAAGTCTTTCTAGAGAAGTGAGGCTGTTCTCACCATCTTTCAGTCTTTGACTGAAAAACTGACTCGTCTGGCACAGTTAAGTCCAAGGTTAAACCTTTTCTGTTCTAATGAAGTTGTGGAGCCTAAGACAGGCATTAGTGGTGGTGTCTGCTGAACTTGGACGCTATGGCTGTGTTCTAGAAATCTTTTGGGCCAGTCGGATCTCTTATGGTGATTACTTGTGTTGGGCTCCGTAGTGAGCCTGGACTGTAAAAAGAGACTGATTAAATTTCCCATTCTCTTAACAGAAGTTACTTTTGGGGATGTACTTTAATAACAAATTATTGTACTTAAACATCAATGGCTGTAGTCCTGAAACTCTCTTCTGATGTATCTGCAGTAGGCTTGACCATTAGCATATTGAGAAAACTGGGTCTTGTGAAGGGTTAAATACTGAGCCAAAGAGAACTCTTGGTCATGAATATGTGTGGAAGTTAGACACCAGTCATACCCTTATGACCTTATGATGTGTTAGTGTTGTATGGCGTCACGGTAATTTAAAATAGCTGTCAACTCTGAATACTTGTTGTTGGTTTTGTTCAGTACAAGTGATCACTCTTGCTGATCAGAGAGCAGCGTGTCTCTAGGCTAGACCGGGGAGGAATGTTTGTGTGCGCACAGTGCTGGGCTCTGTGAAAGTTTCCCCTGGGGCGTTAACGTCCTTTCAGCTTCCGTGTGGATGGTGACTTCTTTACATGCAATTAGAGTGCAGCGTAATTCTCATCATCACCCCGAGTACAGCTGAGTGTCTGTGCAGCTGCACGGAGCAATTCTGTCCTACTGCTTGCCAACAGGAAAAATATAGAGCTGTTTCATGATCTGTGGGACTAATGATCTAGTTTCTTACTGATTTGTGTTTTCTCTTTGCATCTTCGTGGTAACAGGTTGGGAAGATGGTCCTTTTAGGATGCTGACGTATAAAACTGCATAATTTTCACTTTCTGGTAGAAGAAAGGAGGCCGAAGAAAATGCCTTAAACAGTCTCTCTGGTTAAATTAATATAGGAATGTTGTGCAGGGATCTATAATAACTTGAAGTATGACTTAGCTGGATTATCAAGCTTTTAACTTTTCTAAGGTTTAATTTTACAGTTAACTGTGGCTGTGCAATGGCATGTCGTGATTTGCTTTGTGTGTGTTTGCTGAATGTGAAAGAAATGCGCTTCCTCCCGGTAGCACGTCCCAGCACTGCTCCTTGCCCGTTCACATTTGCACTGACCCTGACTAGAGAGCGCTCTGTAAATTCCAAATGAGGGGGTGGAAATCAGGATATTTAAGCTGTTTTGCTAAGCGCGGTGCGTTGCCAACTACACAAACAGCAAAGCGATGAATCATGTTAAAGGAGGTGTAATGTGTGAATGCCTGAGACTGGTATGTGCTTCAGGACTTCTATTCCCAAAATGTGGGTATAGAATGACTTGTCTCACTGAATCGTAAACCTTCACTGAGTAGTCTGTGGCTTTAGGACTACAGATGCTGAACATTGAAGTATCCTTGGTGAAACATTGGGGTTTTCTTTTACATGTCACTTGAACGACAAACCCAGAATGGCACTCAAAGGGGGTATGCACATACCTTTTCTTAAAGAAGTAAAATAGTTGATGTTTTTATTTCAGTCACAGTGGAAGGTGGGTAAGTAGACCTTTGTGCCAAGATTAGTGCCTTTTACTTATGACATCACAGGTTTTATTCTGTTAAAGGCAACATCTATCATTGTGATCATTTTGAAGTGCTTCAATAAAAGTGTTGTTGGAAAAAATTGTTTTGCATATTTATCTGTAGATGTACAGCTGCTTGTATTATTGTTAGAAATATGTAAGAAGGCCTCATTACCACATTGTGGGAAACATTGTTGCACTCAAGCTGAACTAATAAACACATCCATGCTCAAATTTAATTTTTAAAATCATCTGTGAAAGGAGCAAGCAGGTTGACTCCTTGAAGCAATCCTCTGACAATGAAGAGAGCAGGTGGTATCGCTTCCGTGAGGGCAAATAAATGCAAGTAATAAATTCAAGAAGTCTTTCTTGGCCTTCACATTTTAAACATTATTATAAACCAGTGATCTCAAGTATATGAATGAGGCTAATTCTAAACAAATTCTAAATTTCATGTTTTAATTTTAAAAAGTAAGTATTTGAATGCTGTTGCCTGGTTGATGCTTGGTTCAGTGTGTGCTGTGTATTAGGAGAGTGGTTTCTGTGGAAACTGGTCAGTGTTAACTAAATACCTTGAGAGGCTGACCATAAACCTTGTGCTCAGTGGGTGACAACTTTCTGAGTAGTTGGTTCATGTAACTCAATCGATTATTTCTGATTACAGCTTTGGTTCAGATGCTGAAGGCATTTTGTTGGTCTCATTTTGTGTTTCTTTCTGAAAAGACCTGTCAGGAAGAAGATCATAAACCGTATTTTTCAACAAACCAGGGAAATATGTGAGTATAGAAAGAACAAGCTATTGTGGTGTGTAAAATTTGAAGCTAAACTTGATTCTTACAGTTTACTTCATTCTGAGATTCTTGTAAGTTGTTTCTGTATTACTCTGTTTACTTCAGATGTGGAAAAATATTTCAGTCTTTTCAATAATGAGGAATTGTCTTCATTTTTTAGAGTCGAGAATCCCCTTCTTGGTGTGAATATATAATATTTCTGGTGCATAAGGGGAAAGACATTAAAGAGATGCATGCATTCCACAGATTAAGGCACTGAAAGCAGGCTGCAATGTTTGAACAGGCGTAGAGGATTTTAACAGGAGTCAACATACAGAAGTCTTGATGGACTGCTGAACTGTGACTTTTAGATATACGCATTCTACTATTTCTGTTGCAAAGAACGGAAAAATAAAACAGCAAGATCTGACTTTTGGCATAGAATGCATAAAATACATGCTGAAGGCAGCATTATTGTGTGGTTTGCTGTTTATATGTGATAATAGGCTTATTTTTTTCCTACATAAAGGTGTTTTTTTTTTAAAAATATTATTTCTGTAAAATTTCTTCGGAATGAATCCTGCCCTTTCTTGCTGAAGGGATGCAATGCTAGAGCAAACCACCCGTCCCTAGTTCAGCGACAGAGCAGTCAGGCTCACAACCGCAGTTACCGGTGATGCTGTGGACTTTTTAGGGGAGCTCGGAGATGCGCATCTCTTCCTTACCTGCCCCAGCTGTGGTTCCTTTACTTTTTTGTTCTTTTGGACTGTCTTTGAGGGGTTTTGGTTTTAGCAGTAGTGCCTATTTTCAGTTTCGTGTCTACCCTTTGCCAGCGGCATTTGTCCGCTTCTCTATTTACGCTGCTTTCTGAAAACCCCGGCTGCCTCCGCGCCTGGCGCCGCTGTCTCCTGTGCCGCACCGCGGGCTGCTTCGCCATGTGCTCCGTCGCTGTGGGCACTGCCGGGTGCGGGGCGGCGCGGGCTCCGTGTCCCCCCGCACCGGCGCGGGGCTGCAGGTGGGGGTCGGGGTGTGGCTGGTTGGTTTTGTTTTGTTTTATTTAAAAGAAACGCCTCTTGTTTCTCAGCCTCCGTCTCAGCCCGGCAGGGGCCGCTGCCCGGGGGGCTCGCGGGTGCCGCCCCTTGGCCCGGGCGGGGCCGCCCCCTGGCCGTGCCACGACAGCCCCGGGCGCTCTCCGCGCCCCGCCCCGGCCCTTTAACCTCGCCGGGGCTCGGGTCTTGATTGACGTCGCTGCGC
The DNA here is from genome assembly GCA_013399365.1 of Pampusana beccarii. NCBI lineage: Eukaryota > Metazoa > Chordata > Aves > Columbiformes > Columbidae > Pampusana > Pampusana beccarii. Next base: position 73,927 of record VWYH01001673.1, on the reverse strand, counting down.
GCCCTATGACCGAAGGCCGCTCCCGCCTCCCGCTCGGCTCGGCCAGTAGGAGCCGGGCGGGGCGGGCCCCGTGCTGGCCGCCCTGCGTGTTTCACTTCCGTCGTTAAAGGAGCCGCGTCGCGGAGGAGCGCGGCGGGGGCTGCGCAGCGGGCGGGGGCGCGGGCGGCCCCTTTAAACTATGCGCGCGGCGCCATGCAATGGCGGTCGCTGCTGCTGGGGCTGCTGCTGCTGAGGCTGGGGCTGCAGGTGCTGCTGGGGCTGCTGCCCGCTCTGGCGCCCGGCCTGTGCCTGCGCCGCCGCTTCCCCTTCCCTTTCCCGCCGCCACCCGCCGCCCTCGGCCCGCCCGGCGCCGCCGCCGGCCCCGGCTCCTCGCACTGGGGCTCGCTGCTGCGGCGGGGCGGGGGCGGCGGGGCGGGGGGTGACGAGTACGAGCGGCGGTACAGCGGCGCCTTCCCGCCGCAGCTGCGGGCCCGGCTGCGCGACGCCGCCCGCGGCATGTTCGTCTTCGGCTACGACAGCTACATGCAGCACGCCTTCCCGCGGGACGAGCTCGACCCCCTGCACTGCAGCGGCCGCGGGCCCGACCGCCAGGACCCGTGAGTGGCCGGGCTGGGGCGGGGGGCGGCGGCCGGGCCGGGCGGGGCCTGACGCTCGGTGCTTCTCTTCCAGCTCCAACCTCAACATCAACGACGTGCTGGGGAACTACTCGCTGACGCTGATCGACGCGCTGGACACGCTGGCGGTGAGTCCGTGGGGTGGGGGTGCGTCCTCGGGGCTGGGGGGTGAGTCCCTGGGGCTGGGGGGTGAGTCCCAGGAGCTGGCGGTGCGTCCCCGGGGCTGGGCGTGGGTCCCCAGGGCTGGGGGCGCCTCCCAAGCCGGCCCTGGCCGGGAGGAACTCGGCAGAGCGGTCAGGGGCCTGTGGGGGGCTCTGGTCCCGCCGGCTGGGGTTGCTCCGCTTTGCTGGTCTGGAAGGCTCCGGAGCTGCCGCCTCGCCCTGTTCAGTTAAATTTAATCATTAGGGAAGTTTGGGATGTTCATGTTGGCAGCTGGGATGAGCAAACTGAATTTCGCAAATTAGTTTAAGGGTATATTAATGTAGCCGGGATGTATGGCCGAAGAAGAATAATTCTGCTAATTAAGCTCTGAAGGTGGTGTCCTAGCAGAGTCTGAAAGGTCGAGGTCGGTTGGATGAGAGGTTTTGAGAGGTGAGAAACACTGGGTGCTCTTGAGCATGCCTGAGTCTCGCCTGCTCGGTTCTGCTTGGCCGTGAAACAGGCGCCCGTCGCAATTCACCGGGAGTCCGAGCTCTCTTGTGGGCACAGAGCTTTGTTAGAAGGGCTGTGAAACCCCAGGTCTGGGTTGTGGGGTGGCTGGATTGAGGTGCGAGCATCGGCATGAGCTGTCACCTCGACAGCAGGCAGGGTGCTGGAATGGATGCTGCAGAAAAGAGTTGAAGGGGAGAATGAGGATGTAGTGCAGCATTAACTTGTTCAGTGTTCTCTTGAAGGACAAGTCTTGCTGGGTTCATCTGCCGTGGCACTAAATGACATTGATGTTGTCCCTTGCTGTGGGTTGAAACTTATGACCACAGTAGATGTGATATCTGGAATTGGATCCATATTTAAAAAAAAGCTAGTGGAGCTGAGGAAGAGGGGTGAATGTAGAGAGACTTGGTGAGCGCTTGAAGGAAGACAGCAACAGAAAGTTTCAGACTGGAGCAAGTTACTCCACAGTGTTTTCCAAGGACCTGCCGTGGGGCAAGTGCCGTTTAGTCTTTGCGTGTTAATGCAAAAAGTTGTGATGTTTCATGCGGAGCTGCTGATAGAAACAGAGATCAATTCTTAATGCAAAGAGAAGGTGAGGTGACATTGTGAGGAACTAATTAAAATTGTAATGAGCTTTAGCAATACAAAGTAAAAGGTCTTAAGTTTTTTCAGTGGAAGGTTGGTAAATCCTTCAGTTCTGAGGAGAAGGTGGTGCTGGGTGTATATCAGCTAACAGCTGGATCACAAGCTAGCGGGGGAGAGGGAGAGTTAATGGGAATGTATCAGGAGAGATTTCCAGAAGAGACAGAGGAAATTTGGGAGATCTTCCCCATGGCTCAGGTGAGATCTCTTTTCTAATACTGTCATCACTCTGGTGTTCGGGAAGGGTGGATTTGAGCTGGAATCTGCATGGGTTGCTGAGAGATATGTTGGGAGGAGAGTTCATCTTATTCGAGATGACTGAAAGAGCTCTGATTGTTTTGCTTGGCAGAGAGGGCCTGGCTAACGTGTGAGTCTGTATGAAGAATGGTGAAAGGAAGGAGGGGGAAAGCTGTACAGCTGCTTCTTGACAGCTAAAAGAGACAGTCGTATGCGTTTCTGATAAAATGTGAAGGTAATACGAGAAGCAACTCTGCTTTATGTCAGTAGCATGGTGTCATGGAGAAAAGCCCCTTTCCTGAACTACCTTATGCATGTTTAGAACTCCCCATTTTGTTTCATTGTCTCATTTTTGCAGTCGAGGCAGATTCTTGACATTCTGGCATGTGGTCATGGCCCTTCAGTGCACAGGATCCGTAGTGTGTCTCTCTTCTTGTGGAGTAGGTGGTGTGTGCAAGGACTGTATGTGTGCTTCAAGTTATAAAATACTTCCTGTTGCTGCAGTGGAACTGCAGCTCTGTGGTGAGGAGCTCTGAGCTGTTGAACTGAAAGTGGCAGGAGTGAACAGAACTGAAAGCAGGATGTGAGGAAAACATTGGTTTTAACTGAAACAGCAGTTAGGGATTGTGCTACGTGGCTGGTGGTGTGTTGGCTGGACCGTTGCCTTCCTGTCCTCGGTCACCAGCGGCTCAGTGTCCTGTCCATACCTTTTGGAGTCACGTAGCTTCCTTTTTCAAATACAGGACTTCTGGTTCTTAGAGTCTCTTGTGTTTCAGAAGCTTCTGCATGATGAAAGCCCATTCTGCTCTTCGTCCGTTCAGATCTGTGTGAATGCCTTCCCACAAGGTCTGGGTATGGAAGAGAGCAGACTGGCTGGTCTGATGGTTAAAGAGCCAGCCAGGTTCCCTGTACACACAGGCTCATGTACACATGAGCTTCAACAAATGGAAACCTGTGTTCTCCTTCTGTAATCTTGCTTCTTTGAAGCTGGGACTGAATTTACATCTGTCTCTGGATACAGAAGTCAGTTGCTAAGATGAACCTATAGAAAACTGGCATGAGGGAACTCCTGGGCATGTTGAGTCAAAAGCCCAAAGGGTTGGACTCCCCTGGTCAAATAAATGTCAAATCAGACATCATTGTTCTGCAGGTTGTGTTACCTTTTAAGCTAAATTTAACTCTTAAACTGATAGTTTAAGCAGTTGAAACACTCAGTGTTTCTACATCTTTAAGAGTTTTTAGACTCCTGCTCTAAGAGATTACCCACAATGCTGATGTTAGGGGTGAAAGAATACATGGGTGCATGGATTGAAAAAACAGACAAAAATATCTTTGTGGATCTCTGTTTTAATGTACTTTTTTTAAAAATGCACTTTTACATGTCAGCAGGATGGGTAACTTTCTGGAAAGTTATCTTAGCAGGAGCTTGAAGTACTCTGTACTATATCTGGTTAATATGACTGTTAATCTAAAATGTGAACTTGCCATTCTCTTCCCCAACTCTCTTCTGAAGCAACAATTAGACAAAATAGCTTTATTTTTATGTAAAAGGTAATGGGAAACTCCTCAGAATTCCAGAAAGCTGTGAAGTTGGTGATTGACACAGTTTCATTTGATAAAGACTCAACGGTCCAAGTTTTTGAGGCAACAATCAGGTATGTTGCTCTAAGTGTGTTGCTCTAAGTTTCTGTCTTTCAAACAGGATCAAGGTTAAAGACTTGGTGTGCATATATAGACAAACCAAAGTAAAATCATTGATAAAGATGCCTTTGGTAGGCTTTATTCCATAGTTGTTCCTTGAGTAAGTTGTTGTTTAACCTTTTATAAAAATATTCCATCCTTCCTTAATTAAAACAATTTTAATGTGACTTGAAGCAATGACACAATGATAGTCTCACCTGTCTGTGGCTTGCTGACTGCTATTTTTTGTTGTTGCTCCTGCAGCAGAGACTCAGATCTGTGCACAACAAATAACCCTGCTGACAGGTTTTCCCTCTTTTGGTTTTCTTCCATGAACCTTTTGCTTGCTTTCACGTTCATTTTAGATGAAAAACAGGCCTGTCTGTCTTGGAGATGAGTTTAAGATATTGTTTGATTTTAAATGGTGACATTTTCTGAATGTCTTACACAGTGTTTATTCAATTGCTGCTTAACTTGGCTAGGTTTCTTTTTTTCTGAATATTAAGTCTATGTAACAACCTTACTACCATTTGCTGCAGCAGAAAAGGTGGGACAAAGTGGTCTTGACTCATAAAGAGACTTGTTGTGTTGTAAGGAGCTACTGGGTTAGGTAAATTTTGCAGAACCGGATTTGGGGATTACTGTGGGTGACAAGCAACCTGACTTGGAGATGTGTTCGCTACTGGTGGGAAAAAAATAGATCTCTTTCTGTAGAGCTTGTAAGGTGCACTAAGTAAACATCGTATTGGTAAGCGCGTGGCTGAAGAACGGATTTAAAAACTGAAGATCTTCCTCTTTTTCCATAGGGTTTTGGGGAGCCTGCTTTCTGCCCACATAATAATTACAGATACTAAACAGCCTTTTGGTGACATGACCATTAAGGATTATGACAATGAACTGTTGCATATGGCTCGTGATCTAGCAGTGAGGCTGCTTCCAGCCTTTGAGAACACCAAAACTGGAATTCCATACCCTCGGGTAAGCGAGCGCTTCAGCACAGTGGGGAAATAATCCAAAAGCAGTAATTCATCTGTCCTACAACTTGTTCTGTGCCCTGTGTGTGCCCTTATATGTGCACTTGGGGTATTGAACCCGCTCTGAATTACATTAAAATGGCGTGGTGGGGAACTGCACGAAGTTATGGTGACATAGACATTGTATAATGTGCATAAGTTGCTCCTTATGTCTAGTAAATATTTTCTTTAGGCTGTTTTTTCATTCTGTATGTATTGTTCTGTACAGGACAGTAGTCATTTGTTTCCATGCTGTTCGGCTGGAACGTGTCCTGCCCCGCGGTTTCTTCCTATATATCACACAGCAACAAAGAATGCTGTCATTAAGAAGGTTAACAAGAAATACTGTAAAGGCAAACAGCCTGGGAAAGTGACTTTGTTGGTGACTTGGTACTAAGACAATTGTGGTAAAATAAAACTTATCTAAAATATTTGTCACACTGGCGTGTCACATTGGAGTTTGTAATTTTCTTGAATACTGCTCAGTGAGTACTCAAGAATACTGCAGTATCACTCAGTACTGCATCCTCTTGTTTTAAGCAGGTGCAGTTCACAGGGAGAAGAATGTCAGTTCTAGTGGAACAACTCTCAACTGTAAAACTGATTAGCACTTGCCTTACTAGTTTTAATTTTGGGAGGCAGCAGCACTGGTTTTCCTCCAGACCTGTCAGGCTGTAGAGACATAAACTTTCACTTCTGCTCGGAGTCTGGTGAAGCAGATGAGGGTGGTGTAACTTCCTTTCAGCATTTTGCTCCGTAGGGAAGTTGAGGAGAATTCACTGAGGAAACTCTTGGTTTCAAGAGCGCCAGGTGAGGGGAAGCAGCGCTTGCATCACCCTTGGAAGAACCTGAACGTTTAGTAGAAATGATGAAAAAGTGGACTGAAATTTGGAAGGATTAGCAAGTATAAGAGTAGCAAAACTGGTTGCCCACCTTGAGCATGATGTTATAAATTTGAAAGATGAATTTCAGGAATCCTTCAGGAAAGCTTTTTGACCAAGCAGCGATATGCTGGCTTTCTGACTGTGTACACATTGCACACTTCATATTGCAAAAACTAATAAAAAGGCTTTCTAATGCATACAAGAGTGCAGATGAGAGCCCAGCTGTACGAGGTGCAGCTGCCTTCTCGCTATTAGCGCTCTCTCTGCCCGCTCCACAGGTCAATCTGAAGAAGGGAGTACCTCCAGACGGCAACAATGAAACGTGTACTGCAGGAGCCGGTTCCTTGCTGGTGGAGTTTGGCATCCTGAGCAGGCTGCTCGGCGATTCCACGTTTGAATGGGTGGCCAGGAGAGCTGTCAAAGCGCTCTGGAGCCTCAGGAGCAATAACACTGGACTGCTAGGTAATCTCTGAGGTGATGCTGTATTGGCTGGGTCTATGTTTTAAGCTCGCCCAGTCTCCTGTAGCAGGATGCCATCATGCTGCAGGTTTCTTTCGTGTTTTGTAAACTTTGTCAGTTTGCTTTCTCTGTAGCTGTTAAGTTGTGCTCTCTTTGTGTACTCACGGTTTGTGTTGAACAAACGGCACTTCATAATTTCTTAAGAAAAATGGAGTATCCAAATGACTTCTTAAGGCACAGGCTTCCAAAGACAGATTTTCCATTAAACTGGGAAATGAAACTGAAGTTCTTCCGTTTGTATCCCCATTAAAATAATTTAGATTGGCAGATGACTAAAAGTACTTGAAGCAACTGCGTGGGTGTGCTAGTTCCTTGGATGAATGCACTGTAACGCTTTATTTTGATATTAATCTTTGATCATTCCTCCTTAAGGCATTTTGAAGATGTAATATTTCTAAGTTCTGGTTCTTCATTATTTTTCTCTGATGTACTTGGCAACATTAGACTAAACTCTTTGTCTGTTCTGAAAGGCAACGTTGTGAATATTCAAACTGGTCATTGGGTTGGAAAGCAAAGTGGATTGGGAGCAGGGTCAGATTCGTTCTATGAATACCTTCTGAAGTCCTACATCCTCTTTGGTGAAAAGGAAGACTTGGAGATGTTCAATGATGCTTATCGGAACATTCAGAACCACTTAAGAAGAGGGTATGTTGTTTCATATCAGTATCAATTCCTTAAGCAATGACTACTCCAGCAAGATATGAGCGATTGTATAGTGTTTTGTGTCATGCTCTAGAAAAAAAAAAGTCCTATTTTTCTCATAGTCACCGTAGAAGTAAATTTTAACCTTCCCTTCACTCCTCAGTCAACTGATCTGTGTAGCATTATTGGTGCAAAGAAGCTGAGCTGGTTACTGTCCAAGTTAGTAAATGCTAAGCTGAGAGAAGGCTGCAGAAATGAAAAGGAAATGCATTAAATTGGCTGGTCTAGTACTTATTAAGGCTCAATCTTATGTAGCATGGCTATTTGGTAGAGATTCTGCTGACATAACTTTTGGATATGATGTACATACGTTTATGAATTCATTTTTCTGACAGCGTGACTGACATTTTGGTTCTTTTCACAATGGCTTTGAGCCTGGCATGACAAATCTGTAGCTCATTCTTTTTGCTGGTGACAGTGCTTTGAAAGGAAACGCGCATTGTGTTCTTCTAAAATAGCGAGTATTTACACATGCTTATTGTTACTTGGCAGTCGAGAAGCTTGCAATGAAGGTGAAGGTGACCCTCCTTTGTATGTTAATGTCAACATGTTCACGGGGCAGCTGATGAACACGTGGATTGACTCCTTGCAAGCCTTTTTTCCTGGACTACAGGTAAACTTTCATTCTGTTAAAAACCAAACGACACAGTAGAGGGGCGTCAGGCTCATTCTAATCCTGGACTGCGAAATGAGTCTGTGCGTCTCTTCTGGGGTGAGCTTCAACCTGTGGGTTTACATCTGGCTGCTCTGACAGTCTTAGAGCAGTTCAGCTTCTGCATCAGCTTAACAATGTTGGAATGCCTGGTCTGCTCTCTGCTAGATTTGAGATGAAACTTTCAACTTTTCTCATTCAACCTCAGCATTTATATACGGTGCCATGGGGGCGGAACACCACTAGAGATTTTAGTGTGAAGAAATTAATACATAGCTCTTTCTTTCCTTTTTTTTTGTCTCCCCTTATGAGGGGACTGTTTTATTATATGGGCTGTTCGTAGACAGAGCGGAAAGCAATTTTCTGGCTTGCAGTATTAAGCGTGCATGTTTATGGCTGTTGTTACGCCTAGGTGTTGATAGGAGATGTGGAGGATGCTATTTGTCTCCATGCTTTTTATTATGCCATATGGAAACGATATGGAGCTCTCCCAGAAAGATACAACTGGCAATTGCAAGCACCAGATGTTCCCTTTTATCCACTGAGGCCCGAGTTAGTGGAATCCACGTATCTCCTTTATCAGGTACTTGACTTTCTTGAGCTTACGGCTTGTTTTGGCAAAAGTGGTTTCATTCAGAAAGTCACTTTTTCTACCCCTGGACTGCTAAAATTTGTCGCCTCTGGATCTGCCTGTTCCTATACAGAGGTCCTTGTTTAGACACTAGATTGTTATACAATGTAGTTGCTATGTTATTTGATTAAAAAATAGCCTTTTTTATAAAACAGGCAAAAATAAGACTAAACAACCTTTTCAAAAATTAGCTGGCACGTTTTTATAAGGTAGAGAGCTGTGATTTCTTAGTAGAAATTGTTCAAGTAAATGTAATAGCTTTCCTTGCTATATTGTCTAGACGCAGTCTCCAATTGGCAGAAGGAACAGTAAACTAAAATAACTTTCTGGCTGCAAGAAAGCTATCAGAGTTTTAATTTACCACAAGCTTTATTAGTGCTGGCACTAAAGCAAATGTGGGAAGCTTGCAGAGAGTGATCTAAGTCATGTTCCTATAAAGATAACTATACTGTAATACAGGAGAATCTGATACTACTACGCCTTTGTTGTGTTATTTTTACAAGATTTTGAAATTGCTGACTAACTCTTGTCTGTCTTCCTTATTTAGGCCACAAAGAACCCATTTTACCTTCATGTTGGAATGGATATTCTGCAAAGTTTGGAAAAATATACAAAAGCAAAGTCAGTCTTCAATGTTCTTTGTCTTCTCTCACTGCTGTATACATAGATTTTATTAAGTGAATATTATGTAGAATCCAATCTGCCAAATGTAGGTAAACCAGAAGTTCCAACCCTCCATAAAAGCCACAAGTGATGATTTATTTATTGAGGAATTATTTCTTACTCATCTGAAAATGAAATCGTAGTCCAGTGACAACTTTATGCCTTCAGAATTGTGTAACTACCTTTCAAAATGCATCATTGATGATAATTTGCTAAAAACTGGTAAAATTAGTAGCAGTATTTTGTTTTTTCCATGGATCCTGCAAGAATATTTCCAACCTCAAGGGCCCATGGTGTTTAACTAAGCTGGAGGGAAGGTCTCTAAGATTGATGCTGTTGCATCTCAGCTTTCATCTCAAGACGGTAACAATGAATCCTGACTGAGTATCTGAACTTCTTGCAAGACTCAGAGGGAAGATAGCAAATTCTTGTTCAACTGTTGGTATTTCCTAATTTTGTAGACACGTCTCTACTAACCGTAAGGCAGTATAAACCAGCACCATTCTGCAGCTAAGTGAGCTTCAGATGTGTAGGGGTTTGACTGAAAGAATTACAAGTGCACCGTGTGACAGTTTGCAGCTTTGTTATTTGTTAAGTGTTGGTGGGAGGGAAGAGTAGGTAGCTCGGGAAGAAACCTTTGCACAAGATCAGGTGTCCAGACCTGGGTTTCTCATGTGCTCAATATGGAGAAATTGCCTGTTTTGTGCAAGGTGCCTTGAGAATGTCTTGCTTCTTTGAGAGACTCTTAATAAATCTGCACACTGGAATAGATTAACCACAAAGTCAACGATTCGCGTCTCATTAGAATCCCAGAAACCAATAATCAGTGCTTACTTCTGAAAAAGACTTGTGTCATTTACAGTCTGAAGTTATGGAATATTTAGAGATCAGAATGTGTGGGAACTAAACCCAAACTAATTTTTAATCTTGCAGGTGTGGCTATGCCACGTTACACCATGTTGTCGAGAAGACAAAGGAAGATCGAATGGAGAGCTTTTTTCTCAGTGAAACGTGTAAATATTTGTACCTGGTATGTATGTGTTCTTCATTTCAAACATGGCACAGCAAGGAGGCAGGACGTTGTTAATTAGAAACTGTGCTGGGCTCTGGGGAAGAGAAGGGTTCAGGTGTCAGTGTATCAGAGAATGTGCTGCTCTTCTTTCCTTGCCCCTACCCTGGTCTTGGAGGTTTGGCAGCCGCTGGCTGGACAGCCGGCAGCTCCGTTGTGTTGAGCTGGAAAGGAGAAGCAGCAGGACTGCAGGAGGCTCCTGCTGAGCCCTGCGCTGAGTTACTGCTCGTAGGCATCTTGTCTGCTTGCAGCAGCCTCCGATTTCTCCCCATAGGGCTTTGGCAGTCACAGCGTCTGAGGCAGCACTGCTTAAGCTGCTGTTCGCAATCTCCTCTAGTGTAGGAAAATGAGTAAACCTGTGACTGGATGGGAACAGTGGATGCCAGCCTAGGAGTGCCTGCATAGTGCAGCTTGGAAAAATAAGGGCAGTTTAAAACATGCGAGGTGTTTTTCTTTTGCTCTCCCCTTTTAGCTGTTAAAATAAATCCCTTGCATTAAAACTATTTATTTCCATTTGCTATGTTTTTGCTATATTTATTTCCAGTTGCCATTTAGGACTAAAAGGTTTGCTTTATGTGATCCTTCAAATGCATGAGCGCATAGTGCTTGTGGGACGTGAAGAATGTTGCACGCATGCTATAGCTGTCTCTCCCATCTCTTGTTTAGTTGTTTGATGAAGAGAATCCACTGCATAAATCTGGAAATAAGTATATGTTTACTACTGAGGGACATATTGTGTCTGTGGATGAACGTTTTCGTAACTCACTGTGGCAAGACATCCTCCCTGGAGAAGTGGACAGCGCAGAAAAAATTAAACCTAATGAATTAAAGGCAGTCAACTTCAGTTCTAATGTAAGGAATATACAGAGTGTTCCTGGTTGTGTTGCTGGAGAAGGGATGTATGTTGAACTGGGTTAGGTGGTAGGAAGCCATTTGGAAGTGTTTCCTTTATAAATGTCGAATATCTGAGAAGCTCCCTTGTGAAAAATACTTTCAGTAGTGGAATGAATGGGTTAGGATAAGTGGGAAGTGATGATGTTGAAGGTGAAACCTGTCTCCTTTTGAGCAGCAATTAGTTTGTTCTTTGTTAATTTATTTCCAATTATTTTTCCCTTCCCTTTTGCCCTTAGAATCTTCCAGTGTTGCTCTGATGGGGAAAGAGAAAAGCAGAGTTATTTAAACAGAGCTTCTTTCCCTCAGAGTGGTTTTGAGGCATGTAGAGGTGACCTTTCTTACCTAGGCATCAACTGAGTACAGAGCTGTGGATCCAGTGCCTGTCACCAACCAGAACAGATACATTTTTAATACAGAGTAATTTTTTAAAATCTCTGCTAGTAGGTTCTAGCATGGTTCCTTTCCTTCTCCCCACAGTTCTGCAGAAAAAGAGCATTAGAAAACATTCACAGTTGTCATAGTGAAGGAAATCTCAGTTGAATAACAGGCTGCAGTAGTTTGGTGTGTATCTGGGAGTTTGCAGCCTGCACAGAGGAAACACGTGCTGCTCATTTACGTGGTTTGTGCTTTAAGTTTGCAAAGAGTGAGGGAGGGTCGGGACCAAAAGTGCGGTTGGGTACAACTTTCTGTACTGGGAGGAACCCTAAGGTTACTGATGCTGAAACGCCTGTTAGATGACAGCGGGAATGGGATTACCTGGTTTTTGTATTTGAGTTCTTAAAAATATTCTCATTCTGTTAACAGTGTAACAGAGTTCCTGATGAGAGGAGATACTTACTGCCATTGAAGAGCAACTACATGAGACAGATTGATCAAATGGTGGGCTTGATCTGAATGGTTCTTCGGAGTAACTTCTATCGTACGTCAGGAGGAGCGTGGGATTTGGCTGTACACATTCCTCACCTCTTCAGCTACACACCTGCATGTGCTGAATCACTTGGGTATCCCCCACATTTGCTAGTTTTAAATTATGGACCTGAAGGGAAATCAAATTCTCTTACAAGTTTGGTCTCCTGAACTGTGGTATCTCCATGTGCCACCTGAATAGAGATTTCTGGGTTTAAGACTTCCTATGAAAAATGTTGTTGCAAATGAAGGCTGAATAGACTTAAAAAAGAAAGAAAGAAAGAAAGAAAAAAGACAATTGGCATGTGCCACTTAGCTACCTCTTTGTAGCTGCGTTACAAATGTCCCTTTAAAAAAGGGTCTAGTATTTAATTTGAAATGATCTTGGGATTGGGGAAGGAATGGGAAAGTGCAATTGCTTACGCCAAGTTTAATCAGTGAATTATTCTGACTAGCAATACACAACCTTAAGTACTACTCAGGTAGGAACCCACTGGTAATGGGTTTTGCTGAAGCAAAAACGCTGTATCTAGAATAGTATCTTGAAAGGATAACTCCTGATCATATAAGAAGCTATCCGTGTAGGCCTGATGTCCTTCATATAGACAGTTGTATAGAACTGCACGGTCACAAGAGCCTGTGCCTGCAGAAACCAGTAATAAAGCAAATCAGGTGCCTTTTTTTGTAGGGGAGTGGGGGGTGGGGAAGGGGAAATTGCGAAGCTACTCAGCTGTCCAAGCTGCTAACTTTGTATAGCTTAGCTGAGTTCCAAAAGTTTTGTTGTTTGCCATATATCTAGTGCCTTTTCAGGAGAGATGCTGCTAAGAACTGGTATAACAGTACATGAAGAACAAACTATTTCACATTCCTGACAGCCTTAATATGTTCGTGCCTTACGTATTCTTCACTGGCAGGAAAAACCGAGCTTGCTTGGGAAGGTGGTTAAAGTATTTCTGCTTAGCTGGTTATGAAGTACAGTGAATCCCAAAGTAACTTAAAAAGTAACTCACATGTGAGATGACTTCTCTTTTTTTTAAAGATACTGGAGGAAAATCAACTGTTGTGCCCATGCTAAGGAATATTTCTGGGCTGGATTTATTCTGTGTCAGTGTAGTGAGTAACGGGGCTGGCTTTGCATCATCGTGGGGATGGGGTTAGCGAGAGGCCTGGCCCTGCAGCGGGCTCACCTCCCTCTGTACCGGCGGTTTGGTCCGCGCTGTGGTACCAGGGTCATGGCTGCAGTGCCGCTCGATGCTGACTGTCAGGCTCTACAGTACCTGCGGACTGCGCCTCCTGGGTCCCCTGAGGGATGGTGAGAACCTGCTGGTGCTTCATCCCACCATCTCGAAATGCCGCTCAGATGTGTTTGGGAAATACCTGTCTATGAACTTCCAGGAAGGAGCGGTTAAATTCAGGCAGGACTGTTGAGGGATGAAAACAAACCAAGGCCAAAACAACTTATTATAAATATAACAGGGTTTTTTTAAGTGGCTCCCTGCTGCTTACATGCATTTTAATTTTGAGTACAGTTGAAGTAGTTGAATGTTACTATTTGGTTAATTATTTTTAAGTTAAAGCTTAAATATAAAGGCAAACTTCATCTGCTGTATTTTCACCTTCTCATGACAACATCGGTTTTCATAAACCATATGTTGCAACTCAAAACATTTCTAATAAATATGAAGTTAGTGCTGAAGAGGTTGTTGTTAGAATCTTTTAGTATACAGATGCATCTCAGGGACTTAATTGTAGAGTCTTCTATTCTATGATAGATGGAACTTGTATTCAGCCAAAACAATAATAATCCTGTCTTCTTAGTTTTATTGTGTGTGTTTTAAGGGGAGGAGGGTTGAAGTGGGGAGAGGGAAATATGTTAAGATTTCCCGAAACATTGCAATAGAGTCAGTTGCCTTGATGTTTGAGGCAGATGGCAATTCCAAATCCTGTACAATTGGCTTTGCAAACCTATTACTGAAATGTCTTAACTGCCTGTTTCAAAGCAAAACATGAATTCAGGGTGTTACGATCCAAAGAGGTATTGAGAGAGGTTCAAGATAAAGCTCCTTAACCAGTAGATGTTGCCTGGGCATGCAGGTTTACTTCAGTTTGTAAACATGTCAAGAAGGGCAGGAGTAGAGGAGTGATTTCTGCCGTACAAGGGAAAGCAAAAGTATCTGGGCTTTCTGAAATGCTGCGTCTGGGCCAGATCATAATTGTGAAATGAGAAGTGCTTGGTAGCATGGAAGCCACACGCAGCATTCCACAAGTGCCCATTTAAAATCGTGGCATAGCAGGTGCAGGGACGGGTGTCACCTGAGGTGTTTCTGGCTCTTCTGGTGAGCACTTTTTCCCCAGTGTGCAGTTTACCTCTCTGGATCTATGGTATATTCCTTGGGATTGCCTCAGTGTTTTGTGCCTTCTGAAGCACCTGAACCTGGCAGCGGTTCCAGCCCAGTGTTATGCACAGAAATCTGTTTCAGAGTTTTTCTCAGAGAATTACAGAACTATAATGAAGTTGCACGTTCTAGTTGTCAAACACACAGGACTAAACAATTAGCGTGATTTGTGTTTTTCTACACCTCAGCTGCAAGTCACTTGAGTGTGTTTACAATCTTTCTCGCCAGTCTTCCCTTGTATTCCCAGTCAGCTTTCCATCGGAACAGTTTTTGTCTTCAAAGAGACTGGTGCTGACTACGTGGTAAAAGACTTTGTATTCTTTAAGGAGCCAGCTTTTCTTCCTCTTTGTTTTAAAACTGCTTTGATACGTTTTTACTCTGTAATGACAGGGCACATGTTATGCACTAAAATTAAAACTTTTGTGTAAGTCAATGATATCAAAATGAAATTGATAACTGCTGGAATAACTTGCTGAAACAGACTTTTGTATTCCTTGGTATAATGTGCAATATCAAATTTTCCTAATTAAAAATTCAGTGTATGCTTAATTGTTGGTTTTCCATGAAGTATTTAATTGGGGATGGGAAATTTCTAAGAGGGCCAAATGCTCTTTCATGGAGTGAAAGCTCGAAACTGAGCTTAAATTTTACAGATCTGCCTCAAAAAATAGTGTATTTGACCACTTTTATGTGTGTGTTTCTTACAGCATAGTTCTTGTAAGGCCATTGTGAAGCTTGCAGGTGATCTCCCAAACGCAGGGAAATGATGAATTTGCCTGTGTATACCTGATCTTTGCCATTCACCTGACAGCAAAACTTCAGCAGTTGAGGGTGACCTGGGAGTAGGGGTGAGTAAAGGAAAACAAACCTGAAGTCTGTGTTCAGGCAGATTTGTGGCTCTCATTCAGGTTCTCTGTGACTTGGCCCATCTGAAGAGCTCAAGACCTCTGACTTCAGTGTCAAAAATCCCTGATCAGTTCTCTAGTTCTGTTCTAGGTGTCTGTGGCAGTCTTGTGTGTGAAGAACGTGAATCCCTCTGTGCCACAAAGAGGATAGGATGGGAATTCACTTTTTTATGAGCCAGCTTTAGTCATGAACTGTTGCTGCTAAGAGCGTTGCTGATGTTACAGCAAATACCACGTTCCTTCACTTTGTTAGAGGTTGGGCACGCTGCCGAGTAGTTTGGGAAGGCTGGAAAAGTCTGCCTCAGCCAGAACTTAACAGTTCTTTGTCTCCAAAGATAACTTGGCTCTGTCTTTGTCGTAGACCTGGTGAGCTTGGGAATGCATAATTGAGGTGTGCAAGAAATAGCTTTTATTTTCCCTGGGGGAACTGGGACTTCTCAACTATATCTTTGCAATGACACACAAAATAAGTTCATGGTTTGGAGAAGGGGTTGCTCTCTGGTGAGAGGGTTTTTTGCCAGCTTAATCTGTCTTCGTTAGTGGATGTGAGATGCCTTCTTATGCATGCTGGATTTTCATCTAGTGAGAGCAAGGGCCAACTCATTACTGCAGGAAAACAGAAACCCCGCCCCATCTCCAAACCAAAAAGCCTCTTTCTTCTCCCCCCATCCTCCTTTCATTTTCCCTGCTTACTGATTCGAGGGGCAACCTCTACTGAAAGCATTGATTTGATGTGGAATGAAGAAATGAAGTGTGGTGGCATCAAGCTGTTGGTATTGTGGACAGGTGGGAAGTTCTGACCTATGTGATATCACTTTCTGCATGAAGAACGTAGTGCAAGTGGGAATTCTGCATGGAGAACCTTGCTGCGCTCTTTCCAGCCTATGGGTAACTACACTGGGAAATAGCTCGTGCTGTGTGTGAAAGCAGATACGAGGAAACAAGCTGGCTGACCTTCACTTAGCGGGCTGGGTTCTTTTCTTTTGGCTTTATTTTGATTTTTTTTTTTTCTGGATTTGTTTTTGATTGATGTTAACTCTTCTGTTGTTTTCTGTTCTGTAGTCCTGAGTTTTGACCATTGAAGCTGACAGGGCAGTTTCTGTTGTCTGTCTTGATCAAACTCCAAGTTACAAGGAAATATCTATCAAACACTATAATTGGATTTTTGTAATGTTTTTAAAGTTCCTCTAGATTTTTTGGTGATGAGATTTATGCTACTTTTGCTGGGTTCAGATGTCTAAATGTCAATTCTGAGGTAGCCGTAAGTGGGCTGAAAGCCTGACTGTTGGGAAAGAGCCCAAGCTCTCCTGTTTTCACTGTGGTTGGACCTTTCCTAGTGGTGTCACTCCCCTGAGCAACTATTTGCTGGTTTTGCTTATCTTGTCTTGCTTCCTTATCTGCTCTCAGAGGGTTGGTTGGTCAGTGTGTTACAGCTCTGAAGTGGGACTGAGGGTTTTGACTGCAGTTTCTCATAAATCCACATTTAAGAAAATACCTCAGAAAAGGCTCTTCCCATCCTTGGTTTACTGGCAGATTTATATGTGATAAAAGATCTGAAACCCAGAAGTGTGCATGGGAACTCAGGGTTTTTTTAGGGTATATTGCCTCAGGCTAACCTAGTACTACAGCTGAAAGAAGTGACTTGGTGGCTGTGGACAAAGCTCTTGGGCTCCTGTGGATTTGGTGGCAAAGCTGTAGATCTGATCTCCTTCCACCAGAGACCACTCTTGTGCCACCGCTTCAAGATTTCTACAGCAGCAAGTCAAAAGCACTGTTTTGAAGGTGGAGTGTTGGAGAAATGTGGGTTCTGTAGCCTTGGTGAGCATCACTTCTTCAGGGGGAGCTGCGAAGCATTGAGGAAAGAGGAGCATGAGCCGCATCCCAGCCGCACCACTCCCTCTGTGCTGCTCCCTGCGGGTGCAGAAAAGTCATCTCTGGAGATGTTCACCTCACATGGATCAATTTTCTTCACCGTGTAACGGTAGTGCTAGCAATCTGGCATTATACGGTTTTGTCAGGGAGCTGCGTTTCATTCACTTCAGAGGAAATACAAAACTTTTTCAAAAAAAATGTTGCTTTTTCTTCCTCTTTTACAGAGGAGGTTGATTGTTAGAGCAGCCTTCAGGAGGAAAAATGAACAGGAGATTTTAAACAAGCATTTTTAATAGAAGAAACATCCCCTTGCTCTTGTATGCTGCTTAACGAAAAAACAAATTATGCAGTAGCTACAGATTATTTGCTGTTGTTATTGTTTTGAAATGATTTCTCCCCCTTTCCTTTTGCTTCCATACCCACAGCTGAGTGCAGCACCGATACACCACAGCAGTGCCTGGATAGGCATTTTGTGCACATCAACAGGCTTTTTGCCATTTTAATCTGCTGCAATTAAGCAGTGCAGTACTTTTATGAATAATTAATCCATAATTCAATGAAAGAAAAGTCCAATCCAACAGAGTTTGGGGCTGGTTTTGGGGTTTTTTTTTGTGGGTTTTTTTGGTTGTTGTTGGTTTTGTTTGGTTGGTTTTCCTTCTTTTAGCTCCCTCCTGCACTCTGGGTGTCCTTCTGCTCCTTGGCCCCTTTAGCACCTCTTGGTCGATGAGAAGAGCTTTAATTTCCAGCTCTGCAACTGCTTTTTCTTCCTGAATTGTACGAGTTATTGCACACTTACTTTTGATTTTTGGGCCTTTCATTATCATTTGCATTCTAAATATCAACTGCAGCTTAAAAGCACGAGCGGTTTATTTTCTTGGGAGGTAAGTGAAGAGGCTTTAGGGATAAGCTGATGCCTTTTGACATGCAAAAGCACTTCTGTTCCTTTTGTGCTCCTGGTGCTGATGGGGAGAGGATCTCTGGTCTCAGCACTAGTTGGCTTGTCACAACCGAGGGAATTTGGAGAAAATGTCATTGTGACCTGTTACATTTCACTCTAACTTTGACAAAAGACTAGGAATTTGCTTCAGTTTTGCAGCTCCCGGGCTGTTGTAGCAATCAGCTTGCAACTCTAATTACAATGTGTCATTTATCTTTGGTTCTCAGATTCTGCAGCGTAATTTCCTGGAGGGATAACTGAAATGATAGTGAATGCATGGTTATGAAAGCTGCATTGCCTTGTAATAACAGTAAAAATGAAGGTAAATCAAACGAAAAATGTTAGGGCACGTTGTACTGGAAGGGAGCAGTGTTCACCTCCGGTTTGGCTGCGGTTTGGGGTGGGAACATGTGTGTCCGGGTTCGCTGGAGCAGCAGAGGGGTCCCCTCCGAAATCCCTGGGTCCTGTGCTGTGGGGCTGCTGCTGGCCTGGAAATCTGATGGGACTTGAGGAGGGAGAGGTAATCCTGGGGTCGGAACTCAGAATGGGGCTGGGGGATATACGTGTATAAAATTGTGGTTTATCAGTAAGGCAGCAATCGATAAGGCTACTCTAGCCCTGGATTCTCGCGGTATGTGCAGATCCTGGTTTGTAAGAATCACAAGGTTGAGCTCAATGAACACAATCCTGATCAAGCTGTGCAGCAAGCGCCGAGCGGGGTCTGTAAAGAACTTCTGAACCCGGCTCTGTGAAAGCTTTGAGAAATGAAAATCGCTCAGAAGAAAAGGGGTAGAAAAAGGAAAGATAGAAGGGGAAGAGAAGGGTGAAAATGAGCTTTGGTGTTTTTCCCTGCACGGGCTGCACCTGTGGCAGGGCCGCTGCTGGGTGTCCCAGGGCAGTGCTGTCACCCGCTGTCACCCAGTGCACAGGACAGCGCCCAGCACTAGTTGCTGGAGCCGCTTCGGCTCCGAGCAGGGTGCGGGCTGCACCTTGCACCAGTCATTGGGGAGGCTCCTGTTTCTCAGAGGAGTCAGATATGCTGATTCTCGCTTTAAATGGTGCATATAGCCATTATAAACCTGTGCACTGCTGTGCAAAGGCAGCTATTTGGGAAATGTGGTGCCAGTAAGCGAGCTCATAGGGAGCGGCTTTCCCTGCTACAGCCAAAGCATCTCATCACCCTGCGAGGGAGCTGAGCTCCTAGGTGTGATTTCAAAGCAAATAACAGCTTGTGCTTTAGAAGCCAAGATGACCGGCCTGGCTGGAGTGCTCTGTGCGCGGCGCAGGGCGCGGGGCTGTGTCCCACTCCAGGGTGTGAGCCGGGTCTATGGCAGCCGGGCTGCAGCTCTTCGCTGCCGCGGGCTGTGCGAGGTGCTCAAGGGGGGTCTCAGCAGCCCGTGCAAACCCCAGCAGAGCAAGTGCTGTCAGATTACACAAATAGTCTGATATAGGTAGCTCAGGAGATATCAAAAGGATTTCTTCCTTTTGCCTAAAGGAGTAATGAACTTCACATAATATTGACTTTTTAAGGGTTTTTTAATTGAGCATGAATATCTGATATTATTTTTGTTTTATTTTGCTGGTTTTGTCCTGATCGTGCATAAAAACCCAAAACAAGGTTGAGACCGTAATGACCAATATACCCTAATGTTCTCTTCCATTAAAGACCATGAAGAAATGTGGTGATGCCCATGAAACATGGAATTTCTGCTAGTATTTTCCTATCTCTGTGCACAGATTCAATCCCAGAACTACTGAAAAAAAAAACCCTCCTGAACTGTCAGTCATGTTTCCTGCAAGTTAAAGGTATTAAAAAATCCTGGGTTTACAGGTGAGCACAAAGCTGGACTTGCCGTGTGGGATGTCTCTATGTGAAACAAAGCAGCTTCCATCAGGGCCCTGTCAATATTTCCTGATAGAAATCAGTGCAATTAACTTATACTCAGCCATGGCTTCAGGTCTGAAAGATAAGATCTACAGTGCTGTAAATCACAGTGGAAATTTCACGCTGTGCTTCCTAAGCAGAGCGTGTGCAGTATATAGCTGTCATTTCCTCATTTAGCTGTCATTAAAATTAAGTGCTGGATGGAATCAGTGATATGTGAAGGTAGAACTTGTCACCAAGATTGAACTGGAACCCTGGTGCTTTATACAAATTAATTGAGCTGAGAGCCTTCAAAGGAAACAAAGACATAATTAACAAGTTTTCAGCAACAATCTCTTGAATAAAAAAAATCTCAAATCTGTCACAAAATGTATTTCAAAGTCTATGTGACTAAGAAAGGATTTATGTGTAGTGTTGTAGAATTGGTACAAAGTGTAGAAGTAGAACATATTGCACAGTAAGGCAAAAGGTAATCAAGCAAAGAATGGATTGTGATCGAAGTGAAGCACCTGAGTGGCTGCAGTTTTTAACTGTTTTCTCTTTACATTCTCACTAGCAAAGGAAACAAAACCTCTTGGTACTGTATTGTAAAACACAGTGATTGTCAAAATACAGAAGAGTCAAGTCATATTTCTCACAAATATATTCCCTGTCAAACGCTGGGGAAGAATAAATCTTGCATCAAAATAACAGTATTTTTTGGTAACGAGATTAGAATATTAATTACATAATGCTAATATGTAGCATCAAGTTTGGATTTTTTCTTTTTTTAAATGAAATTACTAATGGTCACCCTATGGATCAGTCTTTCTTCTGAAGGATATATGGTCTTGTTTTCCTAAAAGTATGTTTTCACATTGCTTTTACAGTGTTTTATTATAAACTAAGATTACCATTTAACATTTCATTCTTGTCAGGGAAGCATCTCCTGCAAAATACTTACAAATGAGCCTCTTACTTCTCGTCTTGACTGAAATGCATTATGCAGAAATCTGACAACTCTTCAGTACAATTTGCAAGCTGCAGAGAATTCAAAATAGTCTTCAATGTCTAGACAGAAATTCCCTGTACGGCAGGGAGTTTAGGTACATTCTCTGCATGTTAACAGCCCATGTTGTGTTTAATTAAGACATGGCAAGCATCTTTGGGTTATCCTTTGACAGCTAAAAGCTTTTGCTCCGGGTTAATAAACCTGAGTTTTTTTCCCCTCTCTTCCTTTTTTCCCCTTCATAAAAATCCAGTAGTCTGTCAAATCTTCTATTACTTTTCTTGAAGGAGTCTTCTTTTGGATAGAGATGTCATATTAGCACTGATGCATTCTTCAACTTAACGTATGGTAACTCTCCCATGTGAACTGACTAGGTTCTACTACACAGCAGAGAATTTGATGTAACAAAATGAGTATCTCACAGCAGATATAAAATAAATAACTGATGTGAGGGCTGCAGAAACTGTCCTCACAAGAAATCTGCCAGTATGGATTTGAACGTACACTAATGAAAGTTAATGAAACCAAACCCTTAGCAAGAAATAGCAGAAAATAATAACCTAATAATTGAAACAGTAACGATGGTTATTTGTACTTGCCATCAAAGCTGGATGATTATCATAAAGCAAGGGAAAACTGTAGTAAATCAAACACTAATCAAGTAAAACTATATCATACTTTAAAAAATTCAAAATATCATCTTAAACTCTATAAAGAGGCCAAAAGAGACACTGGATAAAAAGGGGAGAAAGTGAAGTCCTCCGCTGTACCAAAAATGGATCAAGCCACTGAATTTTTCTGAGCAAGCACTTGATAGAGTGTTGTGCAGATACCTTTCTCCCCTTCTTTATTCTTCCTCTGTATACATATACTTCTAAAGCGCAACTAATGTTAAGAAGAAAATGTCCATCAATTGTTAAAAACACCTAAGATAAAACCAACTGTATCAATTGAACAGGGAATGTTCACCAGACCTTGGACAAATCATCATGCAGAGGTTATACCAGGAGAAAGCACTGAAGCAATCCAAGTTAAACCAGCTGCAGAAATATAAAAGGAAATAATAGCCTTAGCAAATGAACGCTAGTATTTATATTTCCATCACTCCTTATTGTATTGTTTGTCTTCTTGGGATAAGATTTAACTTTTTCAGAATCTACACCATTCTGCTTTCTAGAATTAGGCAAGGCAGCTATTCAGAAGAAGCCCTGAGTTCCTGTTGCAATGGATCATGTCTGAAACGTGAAAGGTACATCCTGAGCTTCTGGTACTTCTGGTGTTCAATGTTTAAAACCTAATTTTTAGGGATATTAGTGTAAACTTAGAGTTGCATACCTGCCTCAACCTGAGAAGTGAAGGAAGGTAGGAAGGTGCTTATTTCTTTACAGGAAATAAATGGAGCTATGTAGTGCCAGAAAAATAATTGATATAACAATAATAAACAGGAAAATAATTGACATAACAATAATAGACAAACATCCTGAATAGCAGCATTAGTTAGAAATTGTGTGATTTTGAGAAATCAGCTATGAGTTTATTTGTACCTTCAAATGAAACAATGGAAGGATAAACAAAAGAGGAGATGATTGTCATTTATCTTGCTTTAAGATAAATATATTTGTTTATATAAATGGATATCCTATGTATCCATTTATTGTAAACTGGGAAGTGTTACTAAAGGAGACCACACCTCCTTCTATGACACGACATTATCACAGAACAACAGCATGTAAAAAATTATTTTTTTCTTCAAAACTGTTAATATTTTATATACTTTTCCCCGTTGTTTCTGATTAAGGTGCTATGGAAATGTCACATATATTAAAATAGTCAGTGAGGGCATAGTAACTACAAATATTACACTTTATTGTAGCATGGCTTAGGAAAAAGTAGTTAATATACCATTGTGTTATTAAAGGAATACGTGATTATTTTGTGTATGTTGTTAAGATGGTCAACCAAGATCACAGCGCTTCTGTGTGATAAGAGCGGCACATCCGCTGGCCAGAGGCAGATACAACCAGGAGGACATCTCTACAACCGTTTCCGAGGTGCTTTTGTATTTTTGCTAATCTAATCAGGAAAAATCTGACTAGAATATCAGCAGACTGAATATAAAGATACTTGTGCTGAGGAATAAAACAGTGGGACTTTCTACAAAATTCTCTCGTCTGCCCTTTTCTTTTTACTGTGTAAGCAAAGCCATTTGCGTAGCCATTTCCATATTCTCTTGTCCTTCAAGTTTTCTGAACAAAGCTCTTTAATCATTACTTGCTTCTCAAACCAAGTTGGGCTTGAATCTTGATGTATTTCGAAATGATTTTAATAAATCTCAAGAAATGCTACTTGATGAATATTGTCATTTTCATATGTACTTTAGAATTTCTGAAGATGCAAATTTATTTAGATGTAATCCTTATCGGGCTTCGTAGAGAACGTTCTTTGTATCTGGCAATAACTATTTTGCAGAAAACTGAGAAAACAGCCTGGATCTCTTGAATGGTTTATGATTCAATCCCACTTCATGAGTAGGCTTTGCCAACTGTGTTGTTTCTACCATGAAAGCTTTATATATATATGTATATGGGGGTGTGTGAGTACACACACACGTATATATTAAATATATATATGGGGTTGTTCTTGTAAGTATACATACAAAAAATGTATATAAGTATATGCTGTATTTCTTTTCATTCTGAAAGCTTCATACTGTTGAATTAGATAAGCTTAAATAGAAGCATTGGGACACTAGTAATTCAGGATATTCCTTTCAAACAGGCAAAGGAGCTTTATTAAGAAAAGGAGGTAAAAATGTTGTGCCAAAGCTTTCAAAGACATTCCGCACTTTGAAGAAAAATACACTTATCTGGCTACTACAAGATGAAACCAAACTTGCGATGACAAGCGTGACAATAAATTGTCATGTTTCTTACTGTAAAGTCAGTCTGGTCCTCCTTCTGCAGTGATTTTTCTATACTCCTGCAATGCAATGTACATCTGATAGAGTTACTGAATTATATTCTGGAACAAATGAAATATGCCAGCAAATATTCCAGTATCCTTAAGAAATTGCTTCATACATGCACAATTCTTTACAGGTTATAGAAAAATGTGAGTTTCTGAAAGGGTGCTGTATAATGTTGTGTCGTACTTAATCTTTTTAATTGAGTATGCTTTTACAACATATGGTAATTCAGAAGCATATGTTATTGGATCATAGTAGTAAGAATGAACCAAATTCTGTCACTTTTATGCACACTAGATAGAAAATAACTTGGGTTTAATGGGATTATTGCCAGACCAACAGAAGTTTCTAAGGAGCTTTAGTGAAGTTGCAAAGGAAGAGGCTGCGATACTGACACAGTAATGACTATTCCTAACAGTGCTGACAAGTATTTTCCCTGAAATTTTGTATGATTGTTCTTAGCCAAGTGTGTGTGTGTGTTTGCGCGCTTTTTGACTTGTATTTAGGGAGTTAAAACACAGAGCTACATAGATGTTTTGCTGCTTCTATACTGTCAGAAATGCCCAAATAGAATGGTCAAAGATAGCCTGTGAAACAGCCATATGGCCAGGAGCTGAAACACACTAATTGCTATTCCAGAATAATTGGTCGTAACCTTTTCCCTCCCTACTTTGCTTTTCCATTTGCAAAATAGGGCAGTGTTATTAAGCCATTTGATAAGATTTTTCTTCAAATATGTTAGATTATGCTCTAAGCAGCATCTCACTTTCAAAGCGTGTACATTGCTCTTGTTGCCAGTAACACAGAAAAACGCAGTTTCATCTTATCTCTATGGCTACGTGGCATTATGCAACAGGACTTTTGGAAAATCGTAAGAGATGGACTCTCTTTTATTTTTGTTTTCCATTTTATCAAGGTAAATAAACCCTTTTGTTCAGTCTCGGGGGAAGCAAAATACTGAAAAGAATGGTTTCAGGAAGGCTACATGGTTCTTTGTGTGTATGATATACAACATTTCATACATTTATGAAACATTTAACTAACTGGCAACTTGAAGTATTGAAGCTTTGTGCAAAAGCTGTTTGGAAAGGGTTCCTTACCCAGGCTTTGCTATACACACATCGCTCTTGATAGCTACGGTATAGGAGTGCTTAACACCTGTTGTCCATATGTCTTTTTAAACTTCTATTTCTTTCCCAAAAAGGAAGTTATTTACTGTGTTTTCTTTCATGCTAAGGAAATTAACAACTTAGAGTACTTAAGATCTTACTGAGTGACCTTTGTATACTTGCAAAGTTGGAATAAGCCAAATAACTTCACCATGGAATTAAATTAGACTTTTAAAGCCACTTGAAGGTCATGGAGATCATAAAATGCTCACACATTTGAATCTTGGTCTGGTGAATGAAAATATGATGGTGTCTGTGACACTTAGAACTGATTGTCATGGGTGAAAAATAAAAACAAAGAGAGAAAAATAGCGATGGTGAGACTGTTGACTGCCTAAAGGGCACAAGTTACTGAGCAACTCAGCAACTGGTTTATGAGATTTCCAAACTCAAAAAATATTTTATGGGTGCTTCAGAAAGAGAGCTATTTTTTTCCTTCGTAATAAGTATAGATTGTGGCAATGAAGACTTTCTGCTCCCTCCTTCCATCTGTGTTCTACATCCATCTGTCATACTTTATCCCTGTTTAGATTGAAAATGTTCTGGATTTGTGGCAGTGTTTGTATTTACAAACCAACCAACCAATCGGCTGAATGCGACAGAAGCTGTGAGACCTACTGATATAATCACTTGGCAACAGGATCCCTGCTACAAGTAAGAGGCCATTTTTGTTACTGGAGTTGCTAAATTCTGTCATCTAATGCTTATCGTGTTACGGCTAGGAAAAAAATCACGGTTGCGCTCTACTGTCCTTAGGACACATCACTTCTGAATAATAACAGATCATCCAAAGGATGGCTAGAAACAGCTGGCATCTGAGTGAACATAATTATAATACTTCCTAAAATACAAGATTCAGGCTGATCAATAAATAGATTTTTTTCTTTTCCCTCAGGTGACAAAGCCAAATATCTAATTGTTGCTGTATACAAGCTCTATAGTCTTTGCTGAGTCTTTAATTTGTTACAAACTGGATGTGTACAGAAGGGATAATCATACGAATAGCTATGCTGTCATAATGGAAAAAATACTGGTGCAGACCCACATGCGAATTGGTAGATCATTGAGTAGATGGGTAGCAAGGGATGCTAAACCTGGCATTGCTCCTGAAGTGATACATAGCAGATTATGCCCTCATTTCTGTTATTGTGGTAGAGAAATTTTTTTTCTTGATAACTGTTACAAGATGAACCCTGGAAATGTGTCATAAAGCAAGAGTTAAAATATAGGCCAGATAGAGCAAAGACCAAGAAGAGTCTGTATCAAAACTTGATCTGCAGCAGCACTGCACCTTATATGTAAAAGCAGTTCCTGCAAAGTAGCTACTTCCCTGCTGATTCTGTTGTCAGATGGCAGAAGAATGTGGTATGAATGCTTAAAAATAAATTCAACTGGAAAAGAGACTATAATCTCAGGAAAAAGCTAAATACTTATAATCTATTTATATAGGAAAACTGAAAATGTTCCTGTTCACTGGCATGATGAAGCTTATTTTCTTAAAAGAGCTCCACTTGTTTAAAAATGTGCAATTTTTGCATAGCAAATGAAATGTCAATGTGTTTCAGGGTTCATTTGAGCAGTCATAACCACCATATTAATTCAGGAGCATAATATTTATTTATTTATTTAAAAATCCATATTAATTTTATCATGACAGAATTAGCAATCTCCAGCCATACTATTCATATAATCTGAATGGCCTGTGAAGTTAATTTCCAGTGGGCTATATATGAAGCACTTTTATTCCTCCCAACAACCTGCATTCAGCACAGTGCTTACACCACCACCATCACTTGACTAAAAGTAACACCTTTTGATAAATTAATGGCTGATATTAATTTAGTATATTTTCTAATAATAAAAATCTACAACAGCATATAAAAATGGACATGGTTCGGACAATTTAAAATTTGTTGATAGCTTCCCTTCCAATCAGAGCCTAAGAAAAATGTGTCATATGAAAACAGGGGACAAAATGTCCAGAGATTCAGAACTTCAAATGTATGAATCTTCAGTTTATGTTTCTGTAATATCAAATAGCACTGATAGTGCTAGAATAGCTAGAAAGTTAATCTAGTTTTTGAGCACAGGATCCTTGGGGATACTGGTCCATCTTGGGTTGTACTAAACCAAGCCAGTAGCAGTCTCAGAGATAGTGCTGTACCCTGAATTCCATTAAAAACTGACTGCCAGAGGTGGTCAGTAGAGGGACCATCTGCGTACTTAAAAGTGCTTACCATTGCTGGAATTGGACTAATAATGACTACTTCATCAGTAACTCAGTAGCTTTCACTTTTTCTTCCAGTATCAATTTCATAACCACAACCATAATTCCATTGCAAATTTTTTTGTTTGTTTTCTTCTACAAATAAAAATTCTAATTAGTGCGATACTTTATTCTGGTCTTTCCTCCACCTTTTTCATTCATTTCTTCCTTAGTTTATTTCATTCTACTTGCTTTAGTCATTTCTATGTCTCTGAAAGTGTTCTTTCCAAGCTGATCTGCAAAAAAGCATCTCTAAGATACATGCTAATTAGTACGGTTGGATTTGGTGACCGCAGCTTGAATTTCAAATAGCAACATGCAGATCTTAACAATTTTCTGTTCTATATAAGAAATATGTGATTTTGGAACACTTCAGTTTGAGCTTCAGTAGCATACAGGATCTGTCTTTTAATATCTTAGTGTAGGAGCAGTATAGTACCCCAACCGTCTGCTTTATGCTGAACTCTCTGAAGCAGCCAATTTTGTCTTCCAGAACATGGCTGCTGCACATGCTGGGTGCTGATTGCAAGTATTATCTTAAGAGAATCACTTCTCAATATTTAAGAAAATTACTCTTCTTTTAAAGATGTTCTTCTGTGCTTTTATACTCCTGCTGGCTTCATCGCCCCAGGAGGTAACTGACAAATAGCATCCTTCAGTTCCATGGCTGCCTTGGCTGCTGCATTGTGTTTATCAAACAAATTGGGAGGAAGAAGAGGACTATGAAAAATCAACAACCTGCAGCTTCTCAAGAAGCAACAAATGTAGCTTGGCAACAAAAGGAAAACCTGTGCTATAGTGCAACCAGGGCAGCTCGTGTGTGTAACAAGATGGGAGCTGTGTTTGAGAAGGATCTGAAAGAAAGATCCCGAGCCTTTGGACACGCTAATGACCTGCTTTACAGACAACTCATGAAAAATCAAATGCAGGTAGGAGCCCTGCAAGAAAGAGTGTAACCAGAATATCTGCCGTCGTGCAATTTCCTTTACCTTTTGTATTAGTAGGCGTATGATACAGAAGTTCAGTCATGAGTGTGCTAAACAGCCAATATTAGAGGTCTGGAAGATCTAGTGGCTTTATGTGCAAACAACCTGAGCTCACCTTACATTCCTGAGTACCTGCTGCTGTGCCAAACTAAATCCTTTTTAAGCCTGATCTTCTTTCTTCACTTCTATTCCTTATAATACATTGTGGATCACCATAATCTCTGCTCTGTAACAGGAACACAGAAGTAAAGAGCTATTTCACTCAACTAATATAATTGTAAGCTATTATTAATGAAATAATTGTCAACTTCCAAAATACTTTGTTTTTCTCTAGTTACGCTCCTCTTTTCCCATTGTTTTTTCTCATTAGAGACAACAAAGTATTTTTGCTCAGACTCCTTTTTATTTCTAAATTAACCCTTCTGTCTGTGAAGCACAGGCCAAAGTACTGTTTAGGATCCCGAAACTGCAACTGTACTTAAACACCAAAACCATGAATCCCATTTGCTGCTTGAAAGAAACAGGGAAAATATTTCCAGTGTGATAAGGTTTGTGTAGAGAGGTAATACATTTTCTTAGACCAATTGCTGTAGCTGCAAAGTATTTCTACTCATTTTCAAATGTACTCCTCTTCAGAGCTGCCTGGTCAAGGCATTATAAAAATCAATGCAGGGAATAAAAATATACTTTGGAAAATCCAAAATCTGTTTAAATAGGGAGCAGAGAAGTGTGAGTACATATAAATAAGAAGCAGATGAATGTTATTAAATGGTATTAAAAGTACTGCTGTGGTAACTACTGCCTTCCTCCATTCCTATTAAAGACGGTCATATACAGTTCTTATGCAAGACTAGTAGCACAGTCTGCTCAGGGATCAAGCAATCATGCTCTGTGTTGTAGTCTGATCTTTCACGGTTTATAAAAATCTTTTTAATTGAGCTATACTTCAGTGATTAATGCATTTATCACCCTCTTCACAGCGGCTGCTGCTGCTGCTGTAACATATGGTTTGCTTGTCTGCCTTTTACCATACGTATTTCCTTTCCAAATGCCCTGAAGATTTCAGAATAAATTCAGTACTGCATGGCAATATACTACTTTATCTCAACATGAAAAATCATGTGATTCATAGTTTCTAGTTCATTTGTATCTAGGTATTTTACATCTTGGAGTAGCAAGAAATAGGTTGGGTACAATGGAAATAAACTATATTTGTGAGATTTTCCATTGCTTTTCTCTTACCTTCTCTATGTCTGCTACATTTATAGAAATTTTGCTAGTAATTTCACTAAGAAATTTTACCAAAACTTCTATTTGTTTCTTTCTCCCTGAATTTTCTGGGAGTTCTGAATCTGCTTCTTAACATTTCTATATGGCTTCAGTATAGATGGTGATTTTCTACTGCTTTTTTCACACATGCTGAAAAAATACCAGGCTACTCAATGCTAATGGATTGACACGAATGTACATGTCTCTTCATCCTTACAGGTGAAGGAAGGCTAGAGGAACAGCTGTTTATAGGCTACGTTTTTGCTTCCTATGAGGTTTCTGTCATTTTTCACCAGGTTCAAATAAGTTTTCTTCCTAAGATAAAGTCTAAATCATAAAGAAGAAAAAGTATGTGGAAACTGACATTATGATGGCGTATTTAATCTATAATCGGAATTGGCTGGAAACTAAATTATTAAATTAATAGTTATTTCCATGAAGCTTAAAAGTTTGATGCTTTCCTTTTTGTTTGTTTGTTTGTTTGTTTTGTTTTAAATTTGACTCCCCCCAATTAGATAATGAGATAGCCCACAAAAACGGACAAGGGAAATAAAGCATACTCTCACACATGTGGACTTTTTCCCCTCTAAATAATACTTTATCCAGTGATAACAGAAAATAAAAGTTCCTTGAATTTGCAAGAACTGTGTTGTGAGAGTCACCTCCTCCCTCATTGCTCAGTCACACCTCAGGCATATTCATTCTCGCAAATTGCATATGCTGAGATTTGCAGTCCACTAGAAATAGATGTGCCAGACTGACATGAAGCCAGCCATTTTGTACCTGTTTGTAAGGAAATGTTATATAATGTCAAACTCACAATTAGAAAACATTTCTCCCTCTCTATTCTAACTTGTGAGCCCTCCTTTTTCTTTTTTCTGTATAGCTTAATAAATAAATAAAAAGTCATCAGTTCAATTTAATGTAGACCTCCATTATTGTTATATACATATGTTATATACATGTTATATACATGTTATACACATATACATATTGTTATATACATATATATCTGAGCCTTTGTATCACAGTTTTTCACTGGGGAACTTGTGGAGGGGTTTTTGTGTTTTCATGCAAAAATACTAAAAGGAAGTAATAGTATTTGTGTAAAAGCACCTATAGGAAGACCTTGTAAATTGTCTAAAGTAATATAGAAAACAAATCAAACTTAATTCCCCATAAATTTATACTTTGTGTAAACAAAGCGTTACCCTCTCAAAGCAGTTCTATAAATCTTCTTCAGCATGTCTATACAGAGTAACAGATGGAAGGCTATCAAATCCTCTCATTATGAACTTAACAGTTGTGTGAACCTCATGGCTCCTATGTAATGTCAGTTATTAGCTGATAACTAGCATCGGCATGAGCTGGATTGGCCATCCATGGTCAGGCATACTATACTTCTTGTTTTTCTGTTGGACATGCGGTTCCTCAGAATCTACAACTAGGACAAAAGTAGGGAAGCATCTGCAGGTTGATTGTCAGTCTGATACTCTACCACCTTGCACATATCCACTTTTGCTTTTGAAGCAGTTATACAGGGCTGCATTTTTTCACTCTTTTCACTTTGTTCATCCAGTGGTGAGCTTTTCACTGTAGAAATGTGATTTTGTGACTCCTGTGGATCAAGGTTCCAGCTGCACCCAGTTTAGGTAGTTTGGTTCCTGCCCAAGTCCTTCCACCATGTGAATGTGATAAGGGCAGTAACTCAGGCTTTGGTACCCAGCTGTTTGAAATTGAGGAGATTGTCTTGCCAATAAAGGGTTCCCTTGCTGAATAACTGCTCTGGAGCTCTGCTGAGGAAAGACTACGAGCTCTTGGGGAACAGTATTGCAATTCTGATTTTGTTTGTACCTGCCAACTTCACTATTGTGGTTGAGATTGTAAGTAGGGAAGAAGATTTCAGCTTCCTGCAGCTGGAGAACTGAGAGGGGGACCTCAATTGCTTTCAGACGAAGTGCCTCATGTTAATGCCTGTAAGTAAAAATTTTAGTATCTAGATTTACTTTTCAGGAATAAGGTAGGTGTTTAAAAGCTTAGGCCTTACTGAAAAGCCTGCTGGAATTTAGCTCTGAATTGTCTAAACTGATTTAAAAAACTTAACCAGTGTTTAAGAGTCTACTAGTCAGTGCTTATTTAGCAGCAGCTCTGGTGTAGTCACCGAGTATAGACACGTGTATAATGGTGGCAGCAGTAATGCTCTGTTTCCAGAAAATGGATCCAACCAGATAGATAAAGAACTATTGATAAATTTTTAGGCCTTAAAATATTAAACCTAATTCAAGGTGCTTTAAGCTAGATTTACTAAATACTGTTAAAAGCCACCGGAGTTTGAATTTTCTAAGAAATATTTTTAGGTCCCTGAAATATATTGTACAGTTGATGTAGAAGTGTATTAACAGCCCTGTTTTGAGACAAGGCAGCTGAAGAACTTCTATGAGCTGGGTATTTTTACTATTAAGTAATATTACTGGTTTTGCTCTATTTGCAAGAATGAAATTAACAGCATGTGCTAGAGTAGCATTATTTCTATCCTGAACAGATTAGTAGTGCAGTGCATAATAAATTGCTTAAATGATGTAATTACAAAAAAAATACTTGTTTGTTTCTCCATAATAATACATTATAATGAATTTCACAATAGTATATTGTGCATACATGTATATCCAAGTAACATTTTTCCATCCTCTGTAAAACATGTCTCACTGTTAGATTAAAAAGAAATAAATTATAATAATGATTTTGAAAACCAAGATAGCAGACTTTGGTGATCTGTCATGAGGAAAGTAAAGAAGGAAACTAACATTTGGTGGACACTATTTTGTGACTCAATTTGACAGATATCTGTAGGTGGACATCTGAACTGATAAAGTGGCAACAGAGCTGTCCCGTAAATTATTGTCTGACTGGTGCAATCTCCATGGACTAGACTAACAGGACCTCATTTTGAAATTGACAGAAAAACTTTTTTCCCCCCAGTGATTTTGGTTTTTTGGAGCATTTTGTTTGGTTTTGGGTCAAGTACTCACCCTGAGTCGAATCACCACACCAAANCCTGGAACTTTCACTGTGAATCATGCAGAATTTAGTGTGTGTGGTTTTGTCCATCCTGCTAGCCCGGAGCAATCAGTGTGCTCCATAATAGGTAGTTCTACTGGATAATTCTAACTAACTTCAAAGTGCTTATGAATGCAATAAACGGTTAAATTTTAATCAAGGAGATTTCTGTCACTTTTATTTGCTTTGTACTGCAGCGTAGGATGAACAGCATTACTGATTCTACTTATTGACAATAGTTTAGTCCAGCATTATCTTCTGTCTTTCTGGTTTTTACCATCAAAACACAGGGGATGACACACATGAGCACCTCTCATTTCTGCTTTAGAAGCTCCTATGCTTTGAATAATTTTAATGTCTTTGTGTTGTTTCTACTTGTGCTGTATTTTTGTGAGAAAACAATTCAGGTTTTCAGACATTAATATAATACCAGAACTATCTTTTACAATTAATTTTTAGTCAAAATTAGACTATCATATCATGTTCTTGCCTTCTGTAACAGAAAATGAAAGCTGAAAGCAGCTCTGCCACTAGGGAAGCACAGATGAATCAGGGCCAGGTTCAATGGAACAAAGCTAAAATGCATCTTCCCCAGTTTTTAAAGCACACATCTGCAGTGGCTTGCTCTCAATTATGCAGCAGCAGCAGTAGTGACTGAGCTCAATTTCTATTTGTATTTCTGTTTTTAAAAAATGAAGCACTGAACAGCACACATGGTCACCCAAACATGAAAGGGAACTAGCTGCTGCTGAAGTGTTGTTACTATGGGTAAGAAGAGAAGGGAGCTGGGAAAAGATAAAGGGAGGCACAGGAACAGAAAACAATCAGTAACGTTATATGTTTTCTAATGTCATTTTGAATTATTTATACATAGAATAAGTAAACAGAAAAACTATAACAAGCATATGTTTTATGCTTTCCTGTTTCCAAAATAAATATAGCATAGTCTGAAGAAAATAGCAGACTTTAAAAATCTGTATTTCATGT
The DNA here is from genome assembly GCA_013399365.1 of Pampusana beccarii. NCBI lineage: Eukaryota > Metazoa > Chordata > Aves > Columbiformes > Columbidae > Pampusana > Pampusana beccarii. The sequence continues at coordinate 40,488 of VWYH01001673.1, read as the reverse complement.
GTACTTTCATCGTTTAGGACCTAATTACTCTCATTTAAATAAAAAATAATTTTGTTGTTAATTTTAGTGGGGTTTTCACAGCTCCTGATGTATAATGTAAGCAGAAGGAACTATGAATATGCTTAACTTTTAAAGCAAAAAGCTTTTTGGAAAACAAAATTATGCTAGCCAAAAATGTATCCGAAGGAAGAAACTGTTGAAGAGTGCAAACCTTAGATATAGGATCATGTGACTCTTATATTATAAATACTAATTTGTTTTACAACAGACTGCTTCCCCCTAACAGTGGACTGAAAAGTAGGTCTAGCAGTCACTGTGTTGGAACCTCTTATAAGAACAACAAAAGGAAAAATATGTGCTAGCTTACTCACATGATCTGGCTTTCTTCTTTTTATGCTTAATGGTGCTCACCTGCATCATGACACCAGAGGCAACACATGTTCCTGTGATTAGACTGAAATGAGAACTTTAATTAGCTGCTAAGAAGTCAGTCTTAAGTACACACTATTGTTATTATCGTATCCTTTGGGTTTTGATTCCAGCATTGTCTTGAATGTAAGGAATTAATATTATTGAAGGGTTTGGATTACATGACCCTGAGGTTGTTTGCATGGATGTTTTTCCTACTAATACAATAAGTAGATTAACTATAGAATTCTCACTATTTTTTTCCTCTTTACTTGAACTGCACACTTCTCTAACAACTTTTTGAATACAATTTTTTTTTTTTTTCCCCACAAAGCTCTACACCAAATGGTCTTGTTCATAGTGGGTATATTCTGCTCTTTGGCACTAGTAATACTGAAAGTTCCCTTACAGATGGTCTGCTGCTCCAATGATTAATTCTGCTACAAACTATATTGAATGATACCAAGCTTAATTCATTGCAATATTGTTGCAACCTTATGGTAACTTTACGGTGTCCTCTTACAGTAATAATACCTTGTGAAGAGGATTTTTCTGTCAGAATGATCCCGGGTTTTGCAGGCCATCACAAGGCCCACAGCCTCTGCCAGTGGATGAGTCACAAAAAGATAAAAAGCAGGACCTGATGTTCCTGTGTTTTCGTATAGACGGGGTGGTGTGATTTGTTGTTTAAAAAACTGTCAGCAGCTGACACCACTTAGAACAAAAGTCCTGCCGTCATTAACAGTACTGAGACAGAACTGGTGTTGGCAATACTGAGACAATTGCACACCACAACCAAATTAAGCACTAAACTTCTGAAAACAGACACTTCTTGTGCTTTGAGGCATTCAGCGTATTGACCCACATTTTATAGTATTTAGCCATTTTCTTACAGACGCAGACTTGCTAACTCTGCAGGAGTACTTTGTTTGCTTTTTAGATCAAGTGAAATTATTTGTATACAAAACCATGTCCTTTCTTGGCAATTTCTCCAGGAACAGACTTTCTCTGTCCATAATTTCCATGGTTTTGTAACTATTTTAAAGAAATGTCTTCAAGTAAATATGCAGGTTTAAAAAGCAACCAAAGTTTGCATTTTAATAATGGCTTGTCCCTTTACTTTGAACTCAGAAAAAAAAACAAAACAACAAACTTGCCCCATATTGTTATTATAGCTGAGGTAGACAGATATTGTAGAGTATGTCCCATTCTTGAAGAAATAAAAAAACTGTAAGACTTTTACTGTGAATTGTATTCTAGCATTGTTTTGAATATTTAGATCTCTGAATAAGTGTTAATGACAGCAAACTATTTAAACTGTCTTTAGATAATTCGAATACAGCAATGAAGGGATTGTGTTAGTTTTAATCACGATTGGTTGAAATCAATTTCATCTGGCATAGTTTTTGAGAACAGGTTTTATGGAATTTCTATTACTGATAATGTTTAATAGTGGCATGTATAGGTGCATATGTGGGCAAGAGGAATAAAAAAACAGATTACAGTAAAATAACTACAGATCTGAAGTGATTATTAAAAACATAGTTACAGCAATGAGGCGAAGAGTAGGCAGATTACCCTACACAGAATTTCACAGATGTTTTTAATGTATGAAGTTGCATTGAAGCTAAGGACTGAGGGTGGCCAGTTGTGACTGCATCGAGAGTGATTAAACTTGAAAAATAAAATTTGAGAAGAGGGAAAAATAAAAGAGGAAAACCCCCTCATTTATTAGGATGAGAAGTCAGTGGTGGTTGTAGAAGTTGCCTCACTCCCCTTAATACAGTAATAAATAAAATGTTAGGAGTAATTTTAATGCAGTTTGCAGTTTTCTGATGAAAAAGGCTTTCAGCCTTCACATAGCAGCTAATCTCCTGCCTTTTTTATATACTATTTTTTAAAGAAGGACAAAAATTTAACAGAATTACTGTTACTTAGAGGACAACACATATTTAGATTTTTTTTGTGTGTGTATACACACATACAGCAATAGATTTTTTTTTTTTTTTTGATACCATGTTCTTAAGCAGCTGGCTTTGAACATTTTTGGCCTTCGGCGAACAGGGACAAAAAAGCGATTTTTGCCTGTGCGGTTTTACGCAGACATAGGTGTATTTTTAGGTTCTCTCACAATGAGTAACACACTTTCCTTTCAGACCTTTCCTGGGTGGGGACTGGAACCCCTGGGCTGGCGGTGAATGGGCAGAGACCAACGCTCCGATAAAGCCCTGTGCTCGCAGCCCGTGTGCTGCGCTGCCAGCGCTTGCTGCTGCTGCCCCCGGCGGCCCGCCCGGCGCTGGCGGAGCCGCGGCTGCTCGGGAATGCTGGGAATGTTGAGTCAGGGACTGGCAACCGAGAGCGCCGGGCTCGCAGCTGACTGAGGGACAGCCGCTGAGGGCCGGGAAGACGAGGGACAGGGGCGCACGGACCCCCCCCGGCTGCAGCAGGTTCCCTCTGTTCCTCCCCTGCAGGTGCGCGGTGGGTCCCGCTGTCCCCGCCGCCTCCTTCCCCCGCGCAGGGAGATGTCAGCTGAACGGGATGTGGAATCCAGGCGAGGACGAAAGACAGATGCAATGATTTGAAAGGTGAGAAGCTCGAACGAGAGAATATGGCTGTGATACATTACTGTGAATTTGTTGTGATTAAGGAGATTGGTATACGTTATTCTGCAACTGTATGGTAGCTGAAACTGGAAATAATTTAGCAGAAAGGGCTTTTTATATTGCTTGAGAAATAAATTGTAATAAATGGGACCAAGTGCACATCTTATTCTGGTAGCAGAGTGCCTCTCCCTACAGAATCATCAACCAGAAACCTCTCCTGCAATTCCTCTTAAAAGCAGCCATAGGAGTCTTGGTTTTTTGTGCCCAGTGTATAAAATATTATTGTCGTTGTTAAGGTCTTCTAGAATAGAATTGATGAACTTTGGAAATTCCTGGCTCTATACCTAAATATTGGTTAATTTCGGTGTTGTAATAATTGTGTCAGGAAAAAGGTGAGGGGTTTCTGTTCCCTTCTAGTAGCTGGCAAATGAAAACCAGAAACTAACAGCATATTATTTTGCAGTTATATAATTGATGAACACTTAGTGGGTTTCCTAATTTATGATGTTGTGGTTTTGGTGGGTTTTTTTTCAATTTTTTTAAAAGATCATTTTAGGTTGGACAGGGGTGATGCATATGATAAAATCCATGCACATATTTATCAGGGATACATATATGTTTTGCTGAGAGCACTAGAGTAGCAATGTGATGGAGAGGCGAAAAAAATATATATAATTTTTTTTTTAGTGAGTGATTGATTTCTAGGCGGCTACCTGCTAAGCCTGGTGATGGATGGATGGGAATCTACTCCCTTAGCGGCGAATTGATATTTCCCTTTTGATGGACACACCAACTGGCCACTTGCATTGGCAGATAGAAGCTCGTTGCAAATAAGCACGGCCAATAAGTGCAGCCAAGAGGAGGGCAAAGCCTACTTGTCAGGGTTAGTTTTCTGGTTGGCTTTTACAATCAGTGTTTTCACTTAACTGTTTGTTTGTTTGGGATTTGTTTTCATTTCCTATCTCTTGCCCGCACCCACCATGTGCGTGCCCAGGGCGCCCACCTCGTTCGCAGCCCGGTCCCGCAGGCCCTTCTCCGGCTCCCCGTCCTCCGAAGGGCGGGGAACGGGGGAAGGTCCCCCCCCTCCACCAAGTCGCTTTTCCACTGGTGCTTCTTTTCCCTGTGGTGAGGTCGAGGACGGAAAAGATCCTTCGTCTGCCGCCCCCGCCCGGCCCTGGCCGCCCTGCTCCGAGGGAAGATGCTGCGGAGCCGCCACCCGCTCCTCCCGCCTCGGGAAAGCGGAGAACTGCACGGCGCTGATTCAGCTGCTCTTTGCAGGGGCGGGGAGAGCTCTCTCGCGGCCCTAGGGCCGGTCGTCCTCCTGCCACAGGGGCAGGGGGGGTTGGCACCGTCCTCGCTGCTCGTCAGCCCCAAAACCCGCCCGGCTCAGCCCCCCCCGCAGGCGGCTGTGTCAGAGCAGCGCGCCCACCCCCGACCTGCGGCTGTACAAGGGCCGCTATAAAACGATCGCTCTGCCCGGGGGGGTTTCCTTGTGTTCTCCGAGCAGAACGGCCCCGCCGTTCCCCCCCCCCCCCGCCCCGGTAACCCGCAGCGCGGCCGCGCGCCGCCCCTCCCTCCGCGGCGGGAACGCCCCGGCTCGCGCAGCCACGCGCGGGAGGAGGCGGGCGCGTGCCGGGCGGCGCTCGCGCGGCCCAGTGGTCGCTGTCCCCGGTCCCTCAGGAGCCCCCGGGCGGGACGCGGAGGAGGCGCCGCCGCTGTCGGAGGGGTCAGGCCGCTTGCCATCTTGCTGGGCTGTCAGTGCTTTCTTTACCTGTTCTGTGCAAGAGCAAAAGCTCCTGCAGCTCCTGTTCTTCGCAGCCTCATCTGCTCGAGCAGTGCATTTCCAGATTTCCTTCCCTGGTTATGAAAAGGTCTCTTTGGTTTGTGTTTTTTGTTTTGTTTTGTTTTTCTTTGCACGCAGGGAGTGTGTAATGGTAGGTTTCTCCAGTTCCCTTAAGGAGTATGTTTCTGTGGAAAATGCTTTGTGTTTTTTGATGTAAGAAACTGACAGTCTACCTCTGGTCTTTGGGGGTGACAGGGTTCACAAGGGTGTGTGAAAAGAACTTTTTCCACATCTCTTCAGTGCTTTAACAGTAACTGAAAAGTTTCTTTTAGTTTTGTTTGAAAGCTCAGTGTAAAACAGTTCTCAAACACATCAAGGTGAGTTGGCAATTTCACTTTTCTTAGAGGAAACTGGGGGCGGGAGGAGGGACTGGCTCTCTGCACTGAGTGAAGGGAACATCATTTCTTACTCCAGAGGATTAATGGGATAAAGGCAGTCCCCGAGACTCATGGCTTCACAGCTGAGGTTGAAACTAGATGCTTGTACCATGCAGAAACTCTGTGCTGTATCTCTCACAAGTGCACCCAGGGCGGGGTAAATGTCTCCAGACAGACATTTTCTTTTATCACCATTAAAATTTCAAATGCAAAGGCGAGGAGATAATGTTTTGCAAGTGAAAAATAAAGTATGCGGATTGTCCTTGTCATTCTATCTGAAATGCTTTTTGTCGACTTGAGAGAGTAGATGGTAAAAATGCGGTCTCCAGAAAACAGTTTGGGTAAATAATTTTGAAGGGTAGTGCTGAGGATTGAAATGTTGCTTCTGTGTTGGAGACACTGTGTTTTGGCAGCTTTGGAGGAGACTTGGCTGCCATTATCTTTAAATAGCTCCTAGTTTAGTCCTGCTTGGTTGGTGGGGTACCTAGGCTGATACACTGTGTTCCTGAATGTGGAAGATGATACCATCTTATTTTCCTTCCTCACTATATAGCATTGAGATCATGTGCTTTGACTTTCTAATTGTGTGTGTTTTTTTTCTGTCTATACCATGAACATGGATTTATGAATAGAAAGTGTTTTGTGTCTTGAGCTAAGATGCATCCTTTTTTCCAGTAGGTAGAGGATTCAGTTACTGAAATTGTTTCCCTTTTTCCCAAGCATGAAGGAGAAAGTTGGTATGCAGAGACATCTTTTCTTCTTTCCCATCCTACTGTGCAAAATGGAGTTCCTTGCCTTAGGAATTTTCTGTCTCTGGTCTTCCTGAGCATTGACCTCCTTTTATTAATATCTTCTGTTAGTGTTTGAGTGCTGTATTGAACTCGTTATACTTACAATACTTGTGATTAAATGGCATTTGGGGGAGACCTGTCGCACTACCTCTCATATTTTATGTGTGGTTCTTCAACTCCCCATACCTGCTGATAGTCAAATTGTGGCTCAAATTCTGATGAATGGTAGTGTAAGATGTAATTATCTATGCTACTAGCCCCTCCTATCTCTTGCCTGCTCTGAAGGCTGGAAAAAGGTGGCAAGAGAAAGAGTGGCCCATGTTCTTAGCAGCCAAATATCAAGTGAGCATGTTAGACCGTCTTAGAAAGTCAAATATACCTGGTATTCAGAGAATTAGCTATTCAACATACATGTTTTTGTAAAAGAATGCTCAAGGTGATTTTGTTGCTTTAGAAAGATGATTCTCGCAGATCTTTGAGACGCGACTAACAGAAGAGAGTAGGTTGTTCACCCCTCAAAGAGAGTGAGGCAACCAGCCTGTGTATCACTTGCAAAGGCAACATATGTTCTCCCACCTGTATCTCTTATGGTGTGTATTATATTTTTATCCACTATGATGCATTTGTTATCTTCTCAGTTTCATTTGGTTTGTAAGATGCCTGTGATATGTATGGAGACAGTCATATCCACCTAGGAAATATTATTGTGATACTGACTTATTTTTTTTCAATATGACTGCTCTTTTATTTGTGAGATTATACTTGTTTTCTCCAGCTTTAGGATTGCTTTAAAGATTTTTGTGACGTAAGTTTTGGTTTTTGAGTTATCTTACATACGCTTAGCAAATGATGAGGTTTGCTCAACTTATTTATTTTGCAACATTAATATTAGCTTATATTTTCTACAAAGTCCTGGCAAAATGTCAAGAGTTACTTTGAAGCAAAATGAGATTAAAATTTATTTTTAAGGATCATATTTGATCTAGGGAAATCTCAGAAATGAAATTCTCTAAATGAACTGGATAGTGCTTTTTTTTCCTGCATGATACTTAGAAGAAAATGTAAAGGCAGATCAGCAGAAACATCAGCTAAATATTTTTCTGGAAAACTTGATTTTTTTTTTAATTGGCCACTATTTTTTATTATGCTTTCTATAAATAAATTATCTTTTAAAATAAAGTGGGTTGGATTTATGTTGGTTTGTTACTGCCTGAATGTAAGATGTGACCAAAAAAGTCCTTATTTTGTTGGAGAATGGTCGTGGATTGTGTGATCCAAGGAGGTTCGTAAGCATAGATACCCAATGTTTGTTTGTATAAGAAAGTGTAAATGTATAATGAATTGACATTTAAGTTGTGGTGTTGTTTTCCTGGCTGTCGATCCCAGGGAGTTCCTACGATTCATTTAGTGATAGCAGATTTTGAAATGCCCAGCTTTGGAGTACCTTAAATAACCAGATTTTGTTTTGAAGCAGTTAGAACAATTTGGAACACCAACCTCACCTCCTTTCGGAGACTGTCAGTTACTGAGCTCTGACAACGGAGAGAACAGGAGGAAAGATGTTTTAGCACTTCCCTGTATAAGGCTCTATTACTTTCATACCAGTTTTGTTCACAGAAAACTGGAATTCCTTCATGATATTAGAAATATAGACTGTGAGATGGACAGTTTAAATGTTCTGAAAGTTGTATATCACTATGGTTTCTTTAATTTGTGATGAGAACAGTGAGGGAGAACTGTAGTGTCAGAATTTCTGTCCTTTTAGGATAGCAGATGGAATGTGTGTAACAATTTGTGGTGTACATCAGACTTTCAAGCTGTGATTGGATGTGTGAAAGCCTTTGACATTTTGGATGTTTAGCAAAGCCTAAGCTTTTCAGAGAAGTTTTAAGATTAGGTTTTTGAAAGGGGATATTAGCTTTCCGGACTATTTTGGAAATTTGCTCTTACAGACCTGCATTCACTGGAAATGCTTCAGACTAGTTAATGTGTGGCTTCTTTAATGACCAAAGTACTTTTTATTTAAAGTATCCCATTTTCAACAAATACTGTCTCTCATTATCCTATCCTTCTACCTGGAGTCACAGTACAGGTCTAGAATCTAGCAGCTAAATTCTACAGAAGTGGAAAACTATGAGAATTTTATTTTAGAGTTAAATCACTGTAAAAACAAATCTCAAATTGTGTGGGAAATACCATGGAATGCTGAAAGGAGTAAAAAGATAAGTGAAAGGTAAATGGTATTAGATATATGTGAAAATCATGTGCTACGGTTACTGGGATAACTGAAGATGAGGTAGGAAATTGGTTAAGAAAGCACAGTCTGTAATGACTGCCTAGCTGGATATAATGTGCAATTTATTTCTAAGGAAGTGAAAGAAATGTAACAGAAGTCTTTGCCATTCCTGAATTTGGTCCAGCAGATCACATGTTGCACAGAGCACTGGTGATATGTGGGACAGTTTCCTTCTAAATAAATAGCTCAGATCACTTAGGGTGGATGCTGACTTACTGGCCAAACTATTCTACTGACTTTGAGAGCTCAGCAGAACACAATTTGGTGACATCATTCCAATTCCTAATGGAAGTTTACTGTGCCTATACTTGTGGCCACAGTATTTGGCATCCATTTGGATCGTCTCATTGCAAAAGTAAGAAATTGAATGGGTTTGGCGACCATAGTACTTGAACTCTCAGGAATTGATTTCTTCTTGTCAAATGTGAGTTGAATCCTGTCTGAGATTATGGTGATGCTTCTGCAGTTTTCAGTATTGTTAATAAGCACTTTACATGGTTGGTAAAATTAATTTACAGGTAATCTGCTAAGATACACATTTCATTATGTCTGTAGTATATGCAATGTCTGAATCATTTAATATTTTTATAAAAATACCTAGGTCTATATTATTTCTGGATTGAGTGGACTTTTAAAAAGCTTTTGGTAGTGTGTTCTTTTCCTCAAAATTGGTTGTTGAAGTATAGTTCTTATAATTTATGTTCTTTGAACAATTCAGATTAGTGGACAGATATGACATGGTAAAGCATAGTTCTTTTTGTTGATCAATTTCAAATAATAGTGCAAGGAATGGGTACTCTCAGGTGCTTCTCTGGAAGATAGCTGCGTAAAGCATGTTTATTTTTGATGGCTGAGTATTGGCCGTCATGATGCATCTTTATTTTCAGTTATATATCTTTTTCACATAATTCATTTGAAATCTGTCTTATGGTGGTTCCAGAGTGCTGATTTTATGCTGAATTGTGAGGCGATCTACTAAATTGCATCACTAACAGAGCCTATGAGTTCCTTGGATAACTTTGCTCTGATGTGGCTGAGGCACAGCCAGTAGGTGTGGTGTTTGTGTGGTGTCTTTTTGTTTTGTTTTGGTTTTTTTGGCGTGATCCTAAAACGTATGTACCCTTATTTCCTAGCGGAGAAAACAGAGGAGAGATGTTCAGCATATTTTTTAATAGCTTCGAAGTATGCTGAATACACAAATATGTGCTTTTTTGTTTTAGAATTTGAGTATCTATATTACTACTCTTGAATGAAAGAAATGTAAAACGCATGGTGGATATTTAGGCGTGCTAAATTGTAAATATCCCAATATTTAAGTATTCTCAGAAAATACTGGAAGTTACACAGGTAGTCTTTACAGCTGATCCCATGACTATTCTCTTGGTTTTTTTTATGGGAGTGGAAGCTTTGTAGCAAAAAAGAAAAAGATAGCTTTATCCTCTAAATATATAAACCTGTGTTTAAAACCATTCATGTGAGTAGCCTTAGAGAATTCAATTCAAAATACTCCCTTGCGTGGAAGTAGCTCTGATTGTGTAAGATAGATTTATGAGTTTTAAATGCATCTTAAAATGAAAAGTATTGCATTATCTAATTGACAGAATATTCTGAAACATACTTAATGTGAAAACAGACAAATTTACAGGTCTAATTACAAGTTCAGTCAATTTCCTTTTATGTTATTTTCAGTTCTTAAGTTTTATTTCTGAAACAAATAATTGCAGTTTTCAATGTGTATTCAATATATGTATGTGTTATCAGGTAAACAGCCTTAAGTTTCGAAGACTGTTGGTATGAATGTTGACAATATAGACGTTTGCTGTTGCATGAACATGTGCTTGGCTGTAGAAGCCTGTTTTTTATGATCAGTTTTCAGGTCTTCAATATTTGACACAATGTAAGAAAAATAAATCTTAAATTGCTCACCTTCCTTAAGCACCTTAGAAACCCCAGGGAGATCTTGTCATACGCAGAAGTACATGAAAGATTCTTTTAGTGGAAGTGTTAGAGATGAAATGTTAAGTATGGACCATGAGGGTGGTGAGACGCTGGAACAGGCTGCCCAGAGATGCCGTGGATGCCCCATCCCTGGTTCTGTGAAGGCAGTATTTCAAGGAATCTGTAATTATGTAAAAATGTAGAAGTGATACATTTACAACGTAAATTGAGTCAGACCTTTCATTAGCATCGTAGTAGAATCCTATGTTTTAAATCTCTATAAAAACGTATAGTTAAAAGGCAAATAAAATGCAGTGTCAGGGACTTAGGTGATGTGGATAAGGTGAACCCATGATGATATTGTCTGCACAGTGCAGGTGAGGAGATGAGACTAATGTGGAAAATAAGCTAAGCCTGAGTTAGGACAGCCACTAGGAAGTATTTCAGCATGCAATAGACTGTTCCTTCTTCGCTGGGATTTTCAAGACTGATGAGAACATGGGGGCTGGGGGGGAAGTGTCTGGTCTCCCCTGTCCCAAGAATGCATGCTTAATTTTCTGAATCCTTTTATAGAGTTTTGTTTGCAATGCAAAGTATTACAGTCATAATTATAATGGTTAGTTTTAAAGTCATACATTATGTACATTAAAAAGTATTTTTTACATTAAGTAAATATTGAGATAAGTGAATAAGCCTCTGTTTTTTCCTAGTACTATTAAGCTGTTTTGGATTTTAAAACTTAAAAACCTTTCATGGAAAAATGTGCACTGTGAGTCTGCAGTCTGTGCTGGACCAGACTGGATGAATCTGGGTGACTTTTTGTTAGGGGGGTATAACCTTCATGAGTATTTGAGCTCCGTTGTGGTTGCTACTGCAACATCTACAGCTTCTGGGCTTCTGTTAAGAGGTAGGATTGGTATCTTTAGTTGAGAGTATACAGTTCTTGTATATACAGCTCTCCCATCCTCCCCATAATATGAGATTCTTATATTTCCACTTGATTCCATTTATCTTTCTCTCTGCCTCTTGCGCTGTGGTGCATAAGGAGGACTATGCTTCAGTTCAGCAAAACCATCCTTTAAGTATTCGATTAAAAACCAAGTGCTTTAGGGTGATATCTCTGCCACCCATTTAAAATAGCCAAATAAAATCCATTTAGTTTTCAGTATAGAATAATCTATATCTCACCTGCCCACTTTAAGTTCAACTAGAATGGTGTTGTGTCAGCAAGTTCTATGGGAAGATGGGAGAAGGTATCTGCTTTCTTTAGGCACTAGATGATGATTTCTGTGGCAACTGTTGAGACCCTGAGGCTGATGTTGCCTCTTCATGCCTTCAATTCCTGATGTGCTGAGACATGAAGTAAATCTTCCTGAAGCAAGGAAGGCTCCATGTATAAGCAGTGAAAAGTAGGAAATGATGTAGATGCCTTTCTCTGCTGTTGCATAAAGCAATGGTATATGGTTTCTACTGTGTCTTAGAAATTTCACAGTTTTAAAGGAAGGCACAAGGTTTATCCTTAAGATGTGTACACTTGCAAAAAGCATACTTTATTTTTTTTCCAAGGTCTTTTATTTTGCTTTTTCCTGTTGCTTTCGGAATTTTCACAGACATATGAAAGTTACAATGTTAAATCAGTATGCAAATGTTACTATTAAAGCAAAGGAAAAGTCCAGAGAGAATGTAGCCTTCCTGTGAATGAAGGATGATGATTCCTTTTTTCAGTAGGGCTCAATGGAGTGCTAAGTAAGATAAGTGATCTCTGGTTTGAGATGAGAAATTCTCAAAACTTCATACAAGTAGAGAAGAGAAGACAGATCACAACTAATAAACTCTAAAAGGCAAAACAAGTATGTAAAATGCATATCAGAGACATAGACAAAAGGCTGACTCAAAAGAAGCAGTGTAAACTACCATGTTTATATAAGACAAGGGTATCCTACACCTACTTTTTGGGTATCAACAAAGCTGTACCAACTCCCACCACCTGGCCGTGTATCAGGTCTGCTGTATCTAAAAATATTTGATTGTATCTAGTTTATATTGACATTGGCAGTTTATGGTAACAATCTTAGTTTTTCCAGCCTAGATTTTTTTGGGGGGAGGGAGTGGGGAGGGCAGGGGAGAGTTGTACCAGTCTAGCAGACAGTTGCTTTTGTTCAGGATCTACCACAAGCAAGTGGAAGGAAAATGCTCTTCAGCTCTATCTCGTGCCAGATCCTCTTTGAAGGTGCTGCAGAACTTTTTCAGGAAACTAGAAATATACAGGGATGGATTTCTCAAGTGCATTGTGAGTGGTGTTATAATATTTGGCCAGAGGACGGCTGACACTTGAAAATTAGGATAAGCAATTGCATTGCCCGCAGTCACCATGAGATATAGTTTTTATTGATCAATGCATTGAAGTTGAGGTGGCAGAAAAGCTGCACCAGTGTTTTTGTGGAACAAGCTGTAGGTCATCTCTTAAATGCTGGATGACAGCTGAAGAGGGGAGCAGATTGAGATGCTCATGATAAAGTGTCAAAACTTGAAAATGGAAATCAGCAAGTTACATCTGATTCCTTTAAATCTGTGTGTCTTGGGGCTGAATCCTGGAAGCTGTAAAGAGGTTTTCATGGCTTAAGAAGTTAGATGAGGCTTTTGCCTCTAGGATTAAAAATATTCATGTTATTTTATGAGTTATTGGATGCTGAAGTAGAAAAGAGTTGCTAGAATGTAATTTTTTATTTTTGTCTTCCTAAATAGTTAAAAATTACATTTTCTCATTGAAGTGGGTACCCCGTGTTGCTTAATGTGTAGCTGAAACATTTGTACATGGCAAAAAGTGCCAATGTATATAGCTGAACTCTTTGCACATGGCAAAAATTTGTAATGTTTTATGATGTAATTACTGGTCTTGTTAATATGGTTTGTATGGAACAATGTTATGTTAGCTTGTTTGATCCATTTTGCTAAGGGCGATGTTTGCATTGAAATTAATTCCTTTTAATGGTGCAGCCTGAGTGTAGTACAAAGAGTTCAGTGCTTCCAAATTATCAATGCTCAATAAATACCACGCTCTTATATTTTTTGCCCCAAACCCATAGTGATATTGTTGTCAACGTTTTAATGTAGTGTAGTGCTCTGTCTTCTACTTATAGATCTTGTGACCTCCTGGGAAAGAGGTGAAAATTCGTAAGAGTAGCCACTGTTGTATAGTAATAGTTGAAACAAGTTGAAAAACTTGAAAAATTTCAGCTGAATCAGATGCGTAACGGTAATTCAAATGAGACAAAAATGCTTTTGGCTATGCTGGCTGTTAAACTTGCTGAAAACACAGCATATACCAAGCAGTTCTTAGAATTCATATAAGCTGCGTAGTCTATGCTTGTGTGGGGAAAATGAGAGGTCAGTGGAGAATCATAGTGTCATAGAACTTGTTGGGTTGGAAGGGACCTTTAAAGATCATCCAGTTCAACCCATCTGCCATGAGCAGGGACATCTTCACCCAGATCAGGTTGCTCAGAGCCCCGTCCAGCCTGGCCTGGGATGTCTCCAGGGATGGGGCATCCACCAGCTCTCTGGGCAACCTGGGCCAGTGTTTCACCGCCCTCATCATAAAAAAATGTCTTCCTTGTATGTATTCTATACCTACCCTCTTTTAGTTTAAAGGCATTACGCCTTGTCTTATCAAGGCATGCTTCACGTTTGCTGACATTATTAGTATCCACAATATTTTCTGCTAATATTGTTGGTGAGGATTTAATATACCAGGCCTTTTAATAAACATGATATCAAATCAACATTCTGCTGCCTCTGCGTTAACACTTTTTTTTTTTTCCCCAGCAAATGTAGAACAGGTGCTTCAAAACACTGGGAAATAACATATCTGTAGATAATGAGGATGTCTTGAGGGTATGGTTAAAGATTACTGGATTTGACTTAATCCAACTTTTGTTCTTTCTCAAGTTACGTTTGAAATGTACTAGCTCTGGTTAATGACCACTAATTTAATGAGTACCACAAATTTATTGAAATGATCAGATTTGTTTTTAAAAAGTCAGTGGGCTTACCTAATCCTAAAGTCCTATTGGATGTTTATGTTTATGCTATGTAAAGTTATTAAACTTACTTGGAACTTGGTGAATGTATAATGGTACCATTGAAGAATTTGAAGACAGCACTGGTCCACATCTGTTGTTTGGTTAAATAAATTACAAGGATAGTTCTATCAAACTAATAATATTTTATCCATAGGAAAAAAAGAAAATTGTATTTCACAAGCACTCCTTTTCTAAATGAAAACCTAGATTGCTGTCATGCAATCTTTTCCTGAGAAGCTTATTAATAACAAATACTAGCAAGCTAGTACTTTGAACAAATAATACTGTGTTGTAATCTATTATAATTTAGAAGGAGATATTCGCTCAAATTAGCTTAGTTTATTTACTGTTAATCTTTCTGGCTAAAATAAGTTTTTACTGGTTACAGCTGAATTATTAGAAACACTATTTCCCTCATCCTTTTTCCTATCCAAAAAGCTCTTTGTTAATCTAAACAAAAATTAAAACTCCTGCTTATTTCCTTGATCTGTCTTAAACTATTTCTAGAGAATATACGGAACTGCTGAGTTGCTACTGTTATACCGTCTTCTGAAAATATTTTAGTTTGCATAGTTTTCAACGTTAACAACAGCTATTTTTTTCCTTTATATAATTCCATACAGTCAGTCATTTAAGTTCATTAACATATCAGCTAAGATATTTTTTGGGCCCATGGTGTTTATTGCAACATAAAGCTTGCTAAACTAAATCAAAATGTGAAGATATTTTCTAGCAAGAAGGAAATGAGCATTTTTTGTCTTCTGAATGAATTTAGTTTGAAAATGCATTTTTAACTAGTCATCCTAAATACAAAATGCATAGTAAATTTTATTTTAAAAGTAATTACTCTAGGAAGTGGATTACTTTATTTTCTGGTATATGCTGATTACTTGTGAACTTATTTTCCAAGATGAAAATTTACTTAATTTTATATATATTTTTTTTCAGGTCTCTGGCTTTGGAGGAACAACAGTTTTTGCCTACTGGAAGAATGCAGTGAAACTGCCAATATTTCTAGCTGGAATTATAGATTTAATATTCAAATTTAGTGTTACTAATTTCTTAAAAAATAGTACCTCAAAGTAGAAGAAAAATGTATGGAAGTGCGAGAACAATCAGCAACTTGGAAGGAAGTCCCTCCAGGTCTCCTCGTTTGCCAAGATCTCCTCGCCTGGGCCACAGGCGAACAAGTAGTGGAGGAGGAACAGGTAAGACGTTATCAATGGAGAACATCCAGTCCCTTAATGCAGCCTATGCAACATCTGGACCAATGTATCTGAGTGACCATGAAGGTGTAGCTTCTACTACTTTCCCAAAGGGCACAATGACTCTTGGAAGGGCTACAAATCGAGCTGTATATGGTGGTCGAGTCACAGCTATGGGGAGCAGTCCTAATATTGCTTCAGCTGGACTTTCGCACACAGATGTTCTTTCTTATACTGATCAGCATGGAGGTCTGACCACATCTTCACACCATCACCATCATCAGGTTCCTTCTATGCTGAGACAGGTTAGAGATAGTACCATGTTAGACCTGCAGGCTCAGCTTAAGGATCTACAGAGGGAGAATGATCTCCTCAGAAAAGAACTAGACATAAAGGACAGCAAGCTGGGGTCCTCCATGAATAGCATCAAAACTTTCTGGAGTCCCGAGCTAAAGAAAGAAAGAGTATTGAGGAAAGAAGAAGCAGCCAGAATGTCAGTTCTTAAAGAACAAATGAGAGTTTCCCATGAAGAAAATCAGGTAAGTAATTCTGAAAGTTTCTTTCTGTTCATTTACAGCTAAGTACATGATGTTTTGCTTATGGAACTGTAGTCTATGCTGGAACAAGTTTGATATTACAGCAAGATTTGTATGTCTTGATCTATCTGTCTTTGGCTGCTAAACAGTAAGAAAGTACGTTAATAAGAATCTGAATGCAGGTTAAAATTTCCTTCATCCAACATTCTTTCGCATTACAGCTGAAGAGAATAATTGTTTGTCAGTACCCATTTTCTTAGTTTTTAGGCTTTCTCTAGTGCTTTTTTTACGGCAACAGTCTAAATATACTCAGCAACCTTTTGTTGAAGAGATAAGTGAGCCACCTCTATAAAAGTATAAACAAACATCTAGAGGTATATTTTTGTATGAGTTGTATAAGAATTTAGCTGCCCATTTTTTTTAAAGTTAAAAGAAGATATATTAAATCCCCATATGTGACCTTCTGTAATTTTATGTTAAGGATTTTAATTTGCATGAATAAAGCTATAAGGCCAAGCTTTGAGTCTCTTGGCTATTTCACAAAGCTATAAAAAACAGTGGCACAGAATAGATCATAAATACTCTCCTATTGCTGTCTCCACACACTTTTTGGCTGCTGGTCTTATTTTAAAGCTGCTCCTTTTTAGACCATCTGTTAACTTTCCCCAGACAAAAACACAATCCTGTGTTTCTCTCACTTCCAGATTCTCAATCTAAACTTCTTTGCTGGCAGGCAGCAACAACTGAAATTTTTAATTTACCTCTGAGTTTGTGATCATCAGTGCTTTTCACCAAACCTTCCACCTCTTAAGCATGTCACAAACCTAAATATCTATGGAACTAACTGATTTCTTGTATAAATTATGTGTTCAGACTGATAGTAATAGTTGAGTATTTATTTATAGTAGGTACACTAGGATGCTGCTAGAAGCAATATTATAAAAAAACTTGGGTGGAGGTTCTGCTATTTAAAAGCCTTATGTTGGTTAGGCATTCTAATCTTGGCAATTGGTGTCACCTTAGCAGGAGGAGGAATATTCTAAGGCTACTAAAACAGAGTGCCTTTCTTACAGATGTCACATGAATATTTTGTACTGACATTTGGAATCTGAGTCTGGTATTTAGAGAATGTGTCACCTGCCAAAGTGGTTATCTGTTTGGTTTTTTTCTTTTTTCTAAAAACTATTTCCTCTTCATGAGGGGAAACTAAATTAGTAACTCTTGTATGAACCCCCCTATTCATTAATTTATTTCATAGAAGATTATATATTTTTGTTTTTAACAAGTGCTATTATTATCTTGTAAGGATGAACCTAACAAAAGAAAAAGTTTTTATTTTAACCTATCTACCTGTGCATTTAACACGAGTCCTTACTCTATAATAACATAAAGACTGGGTAGCCAAGTATTCATTGCTAATAGTATTTAGAAGTTCATAGAACTTACTCCATTGAGTACTCTTTATGATCTAGCTACAGTTTTTGTGTGCTTTGTGGACTTTTCTTTGAATTAAGCCAGTTGCTTTTGGACCTGTGTAAAATTCCGGTGTCTACAACCTCTGATGACAGCGAATCCCACATCTTAACATGTCATGTGAAGAGCCACTGCTTTAAATTTGTTTTCGCACTAGACTTTGGCTGCTTTTGCTAGGATTTTTGCTTGTACTGGAAGAAACATTAAATAGTTGATGGCACTGAGACCAGCAGCAGACATCTATGATTTTATAGGACACTGTCATCACATTCCTCCCTCAGCTCTTTTCCAGACAGGAGAATCTTAGCATGCGATAGTTCCTTTTCATGAAACTGCTACCTTTCTTTGATTCTTCTCTGAATCTTTTTCAGACTTTTTTTTTTTTGAGGTGAAGAGGTCGAAATGGATCAATGTTTCTCATAATACAGATGTAAAATGGGTTATGCATTAATGCTATAGTGTTTGCCCCTTTTATTCTGTACATCTCTCCCAACAATTCCCAGTGATTCATTTGTTTGTTCTTTCTAGCTTTGGATGGTATCTATTTTGCTGTGAGTACCGAGCTAATATTTTAATGGAAATATTTATCATAGCTGAAGAATCTCACCAGTGGTTATAGTCAGTTTAGATCCATGCACGAGGGCAGGATTATTTTCACTAGTGTATAACTTCACATGAGTCTCCCTGAATTTCATCTGCCAGCCTGTGCCTAGTTGCTTAGTCTTATAAAAATCATTCTTTGTATTTGGCTTTTGTCC
Organism: Pampusana beccarii; assembly: GCA_013399365.1. Lineage (NCBI taxonomy): Eukaryota > Metazoa > Chordata > Aves > Columbiformes > Columbidae > Pampusana > Pampusana beccarii. The sequence continues at coordinate 22,178 of VWYH01001673.1, read as the reverse complement.
TTACTGCCCTGAATAACCAAGTATCATGAGGAAAATTAGCCATCTTGCTATTCACCCTGTGCTCTGGGTTGCTTAGGATATGTGAAACAGCACAAAGCCCAGCCGCAGGTTCCAGCAAAACTCTACAGGGACCTTCTATTGGTTTTATGACTTGACCATGTGTTTCTGCTATTTCCTCTCTTGTGATCAAATATTTATGTATGGAAGGAGCGTCTCCCTTATCTAATTGCTTTTTAGTTTTCTTGCAAGCATTTGTAGGGGAGCCTTTCTGAAGGAATGGCTTTGGAAGTCTAAGCTGGCTGTGTCAGCTAGTTTGTCAGTCTTGCTTATCCATGTGGTTATTGATTTCTTCAAACAACTATTTTCAGTTAACATTATCAAAAAGCAGTAACTTTAAAGGCAAAAGTGATGCCGTCTATCGCATCTATACTAAAAAGTGATAGATCTGTCCTTGTGTGTCTGAGGGTTACTGACTTACGAAGCTTCCTTTCTTAGAAACTGAGATGTTTCTTACTGAAACACTAACATCTGTTTACGGATGGGCTGCGCATGAGGAAATTGACCCTGATGGGGCCCTTATTCTCATAGCCAACTTTGGGAGCTCCCAGAAGACCTGAGAAGGGCAAATCTGTCTGCCTGCCAAAAAAAAAAAAAAAAGAGAGATAAATGAGTGAATTAGGAGTTTGATATTTTTATTGTGGTTTCTGGAAAAATATTGTAAGAACAATAAAAAAACAAGTAATACGGGGAAAAATATAAAGACTAACACAATATGGATTTGTAAAAAATAATGCCAAAAGTCTGTTCTTGGCTGACAGGAAAACGGGCTTTACGCATAAGGGAAAAACAGTAGTAATGTATTGGCATAAGGAAAACTTTTTTATGCTAGGAAAATTTTCATTAGCAAGCTGGTGGAAAGCATATGAGGTGAAATTGCTATTATGTGGATGCCTATCTGATTAGAAGACTGCTTCAAAGTGTAATTACCAATTATTCACGGTGAAGTTGGAAAGCTGTCTAGTAGGATCTGGTAGGGATCTGTCATGTGTTTGAGGCTTTCATCAATGTTATGAATGATGCATATGTATTACACACTCAGATAATGTCAATCTTGAAGGGTTAAAAACATTCTGGAAAATGTTTAGGATTATAAATGAAAACAAAATTGGCAATTTGGAGAAATAGACTGAAAGTAGGATGCGTTTTAACAGAAAATTGCTGAAAAGTAAGTAAGTAAGTTGGAAGCAAAAAGAGAACCATGTGGAGAAATTTATGGACAGTAACTTAGACGTTCCTAATTTTCTTTTGAAGATTATTTTACCTTTGGAAATGTGCGCTTTGAGCACGTGTTTGAATTTACAACTCAAAGTTAGTTGTCTTTCTATTCTTCTTATTTTTTGTGGCATATGTTCTCAGAGCACAGCTAGTAGTATTCTATACATGGATTTATTACATACATGGGGCAGGAAGTACTCTAAATGTTTTTAGCTATTTAAAGTGGTTCTTCATCTTGGAATCATCTATTTACGGTTTCTCGGTCAGAGATTTTGTATTTTTTTTTTCCCCAGGTAGATAATTACCTTCTCTAATCTTGCTTGAATCTGTTATATAGAAGAGTTAATATAGAATGTTTCAATGGAGAGCAGAAGGCTATGAGGTCGAAAGAACTGGGAGGACAGAAGAAATTACTCAGCAGGATTCATTGCAAGGATTGCCTGTCTGTCAAAAAAAGAGAACTAGCTTATCCATTTGGATTACCTGGTTCTAAGACAACATTAATGTTTACCTGTTGACATGCTGCTTTTATGACATTGCAGTAACGGAATTAGACTTACTCTGACATTTTAAAAATAAACTGTAAACTCAGTTGTAAAAAACAATGCCCGTTTCTCCTACTTGTAAATGCCATTATTTAACACCACGTAATTAATACAAAATGAACCACTGCATGCAATGAACAGTGGCTCTTTTTCATTCATGATATAGCTACACATTTTTGTTGGAAGTAAGTGGTGAGTTTGATATCTTCTTTTCTTCTTACAGAAAACCAGGTAATTTTAATTTGCTTAATGTGTTCTTCAAAAACATACAGTAAATTTTGACCTTCTTTTGAAGTTTAATTCCCATCCTGATACTGCAGGAGTTTGCTTCTGATTAATGAGATATGAAAAGGATAGTGAACAGTTCCTTTCAGAGGCTCATTGTTTTGAATATAAAATTGTTCCTTGAAATAACTTTTATATATCTGTAGCAATATGAATAACTCATAGATGCTGCAATTAACAGAACAGAGCTGATAAAATAATCAGTAGAAAAGGACATGTGTATTCATGAAGTCAGAACTGTGAGTAGCTACTCAATGTTATTTCACATGCTCTTCGTTTTTACTTTGATTCATGACAAGTATCTAAGTAGAATGTAAAAGAAAATACACTAATGGTCACTGAAATTCTGGAGGCTTTATCCTAGTGGAATATGCAGGGACTTGCAAGCAATTAGGTCTTCAGTTTGAGTTCACAGATAGGTATTTTCTTCCTTAATATGCATCAAAGTATACACTTGATTATTGCTTGGAAAGGTGGCCTTGACATGGTTCCTAAATGCCAGAGGTGGTCAGAGGAGTTTTTAGGTGTATAAATACCTTTTGCCTGTCTCATTGTCTCTGTGGAAATATGTGTAACACCACAAATATTGAGGCTTGTTGTGAATATTTATGAAATACAAGGTTACACACTAAAGGTAAAGCTAGTAACCTGAGAAATGGAAGTGTTTTGTTCATGTTTTACTATGCTTTGAGGTATGTTATCACACTAAAAAACTAATTTAATAATAACAACCCCCCTGATTTTTTTAAATAAATGTCTCTCTTCAAGAAAAAATAATTGATTTAAATGTTTTTAATGCAAATTTGCAATATATGATAGTATTTATGACCAATGAAAGTCTCTTATAAGGATGTTTAAAACGAGTATGTTCAGCACATTCACCTTATTTTCTGTTTTTCACTGTACTGTTTTTTCCTGTTTTCTTCAGTTTTGTTTTTTTTTTTTAACACTTGTGTTTTAAGAGTTGCCTGCATACTTGTTGCTTTAACTTTATTTTGCATGTTTTCACTGTTTTCTTCATTAAAATTCATGTACATTGATGGCAATTTAGGTAAGTGCAAAGTATTTCTTTACTTTTTAAAATGAGATAAAATGCTTAGGCATTTAAATGTGTGGAATAGATTAAACATTCATTACAGAATACAACTTAATTATCTGAAGATGGAAGTATAATGAAACAAAAAAGAACATCAGTAATTTTTTTTCTAATTTGAAAATAAAAATGTTTCTGTCAAATGGGAAGAGGTTAAAATACATAATGACAGTATATAAGTGGTATGAAACAGAGTGAATAATCCATGCCAGAAGGGTGTCTGTTGGCTTTTCTGTTGCTGCTGATGAGGAAAAGCTGTTAGATCTCTGGTGGGAGTGGAAGAGGAGGAGATGGTCATAATGCTGTAGATCTCCAAGGAAACATTGAGGAAGCAATAACCCAAAAGTGTGTGAGGGTGAATGAGGAATGTAATTACTTTTAACTNTTTTTTTTTTTTTTTTTTTTTCTTTTTTTTTTTTTTTTTCCTTTTTTACCGTGGGATTTTTAAATCTGAAAAAGTTTGGTAAGTACTGAGCTAGAAGAAGAATAAGGGGAATGTGTCCGCTTAAGTAAGTGTGCAAATACTTGTTTAGTCTTGACTGAGGGTTTTGGTGGTATTCTGGGTTAGGTAATAATACAGATATATAGATTATATAGTAGAAACTAGTACTTTAGCTGTTTGAACATTATATCACGTGTTAATGGTAATTTGGAAAATATAGTAATTTATATGCTTTTGTGTAGTTTTGAGATATAAAGAGATCTGAGGAAAATAAACATTAATTATTATGTGTTGTTCATCCCAGCATTTGGATAAGGAGCAAGAATTGTAGTCTCTAGGATGCACTGTGTGTAACTCTGTTAGCTGCTAGAAATTAGAAGTTGAAGAAGTGATTTGAACTTAAAAGAATACGAGCAAAATACCTACTTCAGCCATTTTGGTCATATTTTTTTTTGGTGATTATTATTATTTTTAAATGCAGGATATAGGTTATTCTCAATTATGCCAGTGCAGATGTACTAGTATTAGAAAAAACGTTATTTCAATTTCATCTTGAAGTCTTAGAATGAGTGTCAAATGAGCGTCAGTGACTGTTTTTTGTAAAGAAACAAGGCCTGTCATCTTTTAAGACAAGACAGATTGACTCTGTAGCAGCAACAGCATTGCAATGGAAGGTGTTTGGTACTGTCTAATGCTGTATGACTCAGAAATGTGATCTCATCAGCTTTGAACATATTCATATCCTTAGCTGACATTTGATGGTACCTCCCTGAGATACTACAGAAAGTGCTGCTGATTCTGTTGTGGGTTTTTTTTTTTATCCTGTAATGGTGGTGATCATCTGCTGCATAAAACCTCAAACTGAAGTATTGTATGAGGAGTTTTCTGAAAGTCTGTGGGTTTTAGTCAATACTTCAGCTGAATTTACTAATTTCATCTTGTTTGTTAAATTTCACTTACTACTTCGGATGGTTACTGCATTCTATGTTCCCTGTTCTGCTGTGCTTTAAAGCGTGGGTCTGCTGTTCAACAGTGGTTGTTGTGTTGCTGTGTGGGTAAACCCTTTGTCGAGATTCTGATGGGGTCTCAGAGCTGACCACTTCAAAAAATGTAAATCTAGAAGGATATAGGTTGGGATAAAACTACCTTTAAGTTATCGTTGCTTTAGGCTTGTAACACTGCTTGAAGGGATTCCTTCAGCAGATGCTGGTTAGCTACACCTCAAGCATGGCAGGTGCTGCTTTTTGCCACCTCCTGCCTTAAATTAGGGAACTGTCCAGAGTAGGCATTCTAATACAGCATTTGGTGCTGTCAGAATGACATGGAGGAGGTGGGGAAGGAGGTAATTGTATTGTATATAAACCATTTTGAATTTTGTTAGACCTGGGAGGTATTGGATATATCACATAAACTATTTGATAACACAGGAATTTAATTTGAAAGTGAGGCTTACAATGTATAAAGTTAACTAAAAAGTTAACTAAACATTTAATCTCGTGAATAATACAGTTTTTCACAGATGTAATAGATAATACATCAAACATTATCCGTGGTGAATTTCTTTCCCACTAATTGTGATAGAGCCTGCTGTTTGTGGGGTGGTTTTTTTTTTTAAATAATTTATTTCTCTGTAACTTCTACAAACTGGTTTCCTTCTTGCTTTTAAACCTTGGGGCCTCACAGTTAATCTGAAAAAATACTGGAAATGACTCTTCAGGATTTTTCATCCTCTGAAGTGAGGGAGAGAAAGTGGGGTAAGTACTGAAAAAAAGTTATTTATTTCTCATTATACATATGTAGCCTTTACTATTACAGACATTTTCCCTCATTTTGGTCCTTTCATCTCAGTCCTGACTATAGAGCCGTGTATTTTGCTGGTGCCAGAGAGTCAGCTGTAAAAGCCGTCCGTTGCAAGATAGGATTTGCTACTTGAATTTATGACTGGAATGTTTGTCCGTTGAGTTGGCAAAGCTGCTAGTGTACGGGAGCCCTTGATGTATTTTATAGAGCATAACTTTGGTTCAAATTGGATTGCCTCTAGCAGGAGCAAATAATTATTTCGAATTTAGTAATTTTAGGATATCTGGCCTGTGACATGGGGAAATTGTATTTACTTTTAAAATTTCCTTAAGTATTTGCCACAATATAGTTATTGTTCTTACTTCTGGTGTTTAAAAATGATGTACAAAGCTAACAAAACACATGTGAAAAGAGGCAGTAGATTGCATGTGAAGTGCTCTTCGAACCCTGAGGGGAAGGGAATAAATGTTTTTGCCAAAAGGAAGATGCTGAGGCAAATCAGTGTAAATATTTCAATGTTAGAAACTCAGAGAACACTGAGGTCTTTTAAGGTAACTGCTATTCCAGTTCCACCTATAATTGAATGAGAGTGAGAGGTCTCCACCACATTACATTTCTGTAGAAGAAAAGCAAAGGTCAGCAGAAACTAGAGAAAAAAGCATAACAGACTTTGGGATTCAGCTTCAGAGCAGCAGCAAGCCCTGAAATGAGATCTGCTTTTTGCACAGGCTCAAGTTTTCCATTTAATTGACTACAGTATTAATTGTACAGAGTACAATTCTCACTGCAAAATCAGTGTTTGAATTGAAAGAAAAATAACATGGAAAGAGGCAGAAGTTGTGCTTTGAAAATTTAAATACTTCCTATGTATTTTGTTTTAAATTTTGTGTAAACTGATGTTTTATAGCTCTTTCAATTTGTAGGTAGAAAGTCTGAAAGATAGTCCTGTTAGTGTGAACTTTTTCCGCTGTGTGATACTCTGGATAGTTAATGATTATTGATCAAGCTCAATTTTCTTAACTAATTCAGAAAAGAGATGCCTAAATATCATGGTATACTATTCCTGCTGGATAAAGTAGAAGGTGGAGGTGAAATATTGGGCTGCTATTTAAATCTTACTATAGCAAATCAACAATAATGTTGCAATCCAAGCTTGAAGAGCACTGTTTGAAATCCACAGGTCTGTGAGAAAAGCCAGTTGGTCTATTGAAGTATGTATGTAATTATGTTATACATGTATTAATACATATGTATACCTAAAGAGTTATACATATGTTGTGCTGTTCAGAATGGTTTGCGTTCAATGAGCGTATTAAATTCATTCCCTGTGTCAAAAATTTCTACTGTTCTCTGAGTGACAGAAACTAAGCTGTCTCTCTTTGAATTTTGACGGAAACCAAAATTCCCAATTGCTCTTAATTCTACAGACAAAATTGTATTTCTCCCCATGCCACTCTGAAAATGTCAGCACAACTCACTGAAATAGGGAGTGTATGTTACCTAAGTAAAAAGCAGGTAAAATGAAGGTTTGTATGAGTTTGATGTTAACATAAATACCTCTAGGTATACATTATATTGTCTTATTTGTTTTGATATATGTTGTAAACAAACCTACAAGCCTTATGTATTTCTGGAGATGATTAATACTGCCATGAAAATGACAATATACCACTGGAATGATATTACAGGATTCTGGAAAGCTGAAGTTCTTCCTACAAAATTTGTGGTCAGAAAGCCATTGTGTTGTATGCTGGTAGAAGTTTTACTAGGAAGTTTCTGATACTTAACAGAGATTGGGCATAGTTTTTAATCATTGGTTGACAACAACTTCTTAGGCCATCACCCTCTTGTGGATAAAGTTTATTTTCATTTGATATTATTATTATCTTTAGTATGTTTATTCTGTTTATAACATCTACTTATAACTCATGTATTTTTAGTTTGGCTGAAATGTGGAAATGAAAGAGCTGCATAATTGCATAATTCTGTATGAATAGTCTAGTACTTTTCTTAGACTGGAGAGAGAGACTTTTGTCTTCAAATTCACTGGTGGAATTAAGGAAGGGAGGAGGGAACTACAGAGTAGAAAGCACAGAAGTTGCTTAAGAAAGCAAAACCAAGCATTCTTCATCCTGTTCAGGCAGCTGATCCCCTGAAGAGAGAGAGCTGCCAGAATGAGAATTTGAACAATCAGACAAGAATACTCATGATAGGCTTTTCCACCCGAATACACTGCATTATCCTGGCTTCAGGACTGCAAAATGATCAAGCAGTGCCAGTCTGGCAAAGTCCAAGAAAAAATATTTCTAAATAATATTTTAGAGAAGAGTTTGTTTTCTTAAATAAGTATACAGGCATAACAACGAAACACAAACTGAAGCCACCAGTAAGAAGTATTCTGTGTTAAATAGCGCATTATTCTTTTCAGAACTCAGATTTTGTATAAAGCAATGTTTCACTGTGTAGAGAAGTGATGCCATCAATGGCTAAGCATAGAATGGAATATCAGAAGGAAGACTTTGCAAATTAGTAAGAAAAAAAAAATATATTTAGGAATATATTTTTCCATACACTCTGAAGGTTTACTCTTTGGGCATTCTTTTGGACATGGATTAGGAATGGATGATTCAGCCTGTAGAGTTTTTTTAGGGAATGTTTCGTGTAAGTTTCATGTATTCAAAACTCCTTGTAGGTTGTGACTGTATTTCCCCACTATTTTAGTACCCAAACCTGAAAGTTTATCTGCTTTGACGAATGTGTGTGGTTTAATGTCCTCTGACCTTTGCTATCTCATATGTCTTCTGCAGGACTTTGTATCTTAGTGGAAGGGGGCACAGAGCACTTGCAAAGTCCCATTATTTTTGTGCCAACCAGCAATCTTGCACGTTTTTCTCCTGTTGTATTTCCCAATACTTATCATTAGAATTTGTCTGCATAATGTGGTACGTTAGGGACAAAACACTTAGGTTAATACTTGGGTTAATTTTCTGCTGGATCACTTCTGACTGTTCATACCTAGTCATGTGCTGGTGTAGAGCAGGTAGAGAGGGCTGAGTGGCCAAGAGCAGGAGGTGAAGGTGGTATCTTGAATTCTGGCAGCAGGTCAAATTCTGCTGCTAAGCCCCTGTGCTACTGAGGCCTGACTGCCTCTGGCACTTAAGAAATTTCTTCAAAGCAGGCTTGAATATCTGTGCTATACTGCAGTCTGTTTCAGGCATACCTCAATGGGTGCAGAGGATAATATTGAGACTACTTTAGGTATTTTGTACTTGCATACTGAGGAAATGTTGAATACTGATATTCATGCAGCTGCAGTGTAAAACAACTTGCCAGTGAATTACATTCTCTTTGGCAGGTTAATGGTGCGGTTTAGCTCTGATGTAATCTTTGGTGTTTGCCCTGAACACTTTATTTTCAAATGTCTGTGAATATTTCTTTTATTCTGTCTTGATATAATCTGAAGGGTTAGGCTTTTCAGTCACTTAATTAAGAGAATTTTTTTCCCCTACTACTGTGGAAATATTTGGGTATTTTTTCTTTTAAATCCTGGTTTAATAGTGTCTACAACAAATTTAATTCTTTCAGCTTTGAAGGGTTATTTTCCTCTTTTTTTTTTTTTTTTGAACTAAGTAATTATTNAACTAAGTAATTACTTTTAATAGTTACCTTACAGATGAGGAATTCTAAAATGTGCAGAGACAAACAGTTTTAAATGCAAAAAAAATCTAGTAAATATATTTTGTTATGAAGTTTGTATCCTATTCCTCTAATTTTATTGCTTAATTCGTTTTTCCCAGATGGTAGAAAATTCTGGAAAACACATAGCAGGGTTTGCTGCTGCTCTTGTTTTTAATTCAGCTAGCAAAAGGCTGCTGGGAGGATTATGTGTAATCAAGAAGAGTGAGTCAATTTGTATAAACTCCTTATTTATACAGTTTACACATCTGAGACATTCAGTGTTATCCTGCTTTTTTCTGTTGTGTAGTTCAGCTGTGACTGTGCATTTTTCTTGACTCCTGAATTTAAAGTCTGCAATATCTTGAGGTAGAATCTTTGCACTCCAGAGCTTGGCTACTTATCTACTTTTCACAGATTGATGAGCTCAAGCATTTAAATACCAAAAGAATAACTGTGTTTCCTCTTCATTGATGCTTTGAATAGTGTGGACATTGAAAGCAATCTTTCCTTCTATTTCACTGTTTAGGAGAAAAACTGTACCAGTCATCAACCACATCTGAGATGATAAAAAGCTTAGGTGTGAGGAGCCATGAAAAAAGGCAAAGTTTCCAGTTCCCTAGACACTTGTCCTTCCCTTTTCCCATATTGGGATTGGAGTGCTGTACTGCAGGACCAGTTTAAATGGAACAAGCAATCACTTGGGAACATGGGTGTGGACATAATGGAGGACTTTGTAAATATTTCTAAGCCATTATAATGTGCATAACAATCCGTAAACTATTGTTCAAATTTACAAGTAGTACTTTTTTCCCCACTGGCAAGCTGTTGTCTAATGGAAATGGGCTTACACTGCCTTCTTTACAGTCAGGATAAAAGCTGCTGCAGTGTACTTNTTTTTTTTTTTTTTTTTTCTCCCCTCTCTCCTTATGAGCTTTTGTAGCTCAGCAGTGCTCAGCTACAAAATGTGTAATTCCTTTCTTTCCAATCAGGTTGAAACCCCAGCTATTGCAAACCTCTGTGTATCCAGTTTTCATGGCTGCAGGAAGTCATTGTCTAGGATTCTGACCGGTATAGTTAGCATGTAAATGGATATAATTGAAAATGGATATAATTGAAAATATACATTTGAAGTATCAACTTACTGTGGCCGCTTTCTTCATGAATTTCCGTTAGAAATAAGTAAAATTGGAAACTTTTTCCCTAAATGAGCTACTGTTACCCTTTATGGTTTTTTCTTTAGACACAGAAACATAACAATTTAAAAATGTGGGCAAGATCAGACCATCTTTGAGACTTTCAATATGCTGACAGGAAAGGAATTTTTTCCTTTATTTTTTTCGGTCTTAGATAAAGGCTAATTTTGTTCGACCAGCTATTTAGTTATGCCTGAGCATTACTGGCTTTTTGCTTGTTAACAGAAGTCTATCAATATCAGTAAGTAAATACATAAAAGGTCTGGAATAGCCGCTGGTTTAGCATATTGGATGCCTTTTCACATCTCTTACAGCATATCTGTTCCTCTTTGTGATGAGCCACTGTGTTTTGTAAGCTGAAACATAAATACATTAATAAAATATGAGTGACATATCATTATTTGCAATGGAATGGACCAAAATAAGATTTGTCTTCTGACACTTGTCAGAATATCATAGGATGGAAGCGCTTTTCAGATGTCTGTTTGTTGAAATCCAGTATTACATTGACTATTTTTGACTCTTAGATATCTATAATGCTCTTTGCTTCCATTAGATGGTTGGCAGCCTTTGGCAATTCTGGGATTTTTCTGTGTGAGACTAAAAATATCTTGTCACACAAAAGTAGTTTGACTACTGCTTCCTTTATTGGGGAAACTAGCAGTCTGGTTAGTTGATTGGTTTGTGTGTGGGTGGTGGTGTTGTTTGATTTTGGTTTTTTGTTTGTTTGATTCCCCCATTCCTGTCTTGTGTAACATACCTTTTTTATTCTCTAAACTGGAATAAAAGAGATGGAAGATCTTCTTTTGTTGAGACTTACACGTTTTCTGTAACAATGATAAGTAGTGATTTGTGCTTGGGTGGCTGCTGTATCGAACAGCTGCACAAAATGAAGATGGGAGTCTTACACATTTTGTGAGACAATACAGATCTATTATCTTTGGAACTGTGCGAGTATACAAAGCAGCATCAATGTTATGAAATGTGCAAATCTAAAATGATCTTACTTGGGAGAGACTAGTGAACACTTTGGGAAGCAATGGCACTGAATATGTAGTCAAGGCACGTGACATCTTCTAAAGGAGTCTGTAAAATGAACAGTTTCTCTGCAATTAAACCTGTCAGTAACAACAGCATCTGCAGAAGTTATGTGTGGATCTAAATACAAAAACATGTTTAATCTACATTAAATTTGATGTATTAGAAGTAACTGATCTACATATCTGAAGGAATTCCTGAAAAGCATATCTTGAGGTTAGGAAACAAACTTCATCTGAAGTCACCCTGTTTCTTTTTTTTCAGGTTTATATCTAGAAGTAACTGGAGTGTGCTAAAGATGACCCCATCTTTGGTTAGGGAAAAAAATTACAGATAAGCATTCTTTATAAAGACAAATCAAGCTTTACTCACAACCCTGTAATTGTAGTTATTTAAACTGTAGTTATTTTAAACTGTAGTTATTTAATATAATTAGTAACTGTAGTTATTAAAGAACTGTAGTTACTTAAAGGACTTTAGTAAAAAATTTATCAATTTCTTTAAATTTGCATGATTTTTCTGAGCAAACTTTGAATTAATGAACAAAAGCCAAGTCTACAGATCTAAAATTATAACACTTCAATATTTTATGCTTGTTAATTTAACAGAGAAAACAGGAAAAGATTTAAAACTGCTTCTTAGTACAACTTTTTACCTGTGCATGCAGGTATAGAGTTTTATACACAGTAAGAGTAAACTAACACAGCAGATTTAAAACAACATGAGGAAAAATAAATCTGTGTTTATATATATATAGTTAATCAATCGTATAACTGGAAAACATAAAACTGTCTCTTAAGCCCCATTGAAATGTTATTCATCAAAAACCAACCAAACAAAAAAACACCCACAAAACAAAACCACCAAAAACTTGTGGGGAGAGTAGACTTTATTCCCTATTGTTTGAAACAGAGGAATTTCTTGGCGTACCTCATGGCTTAGTCTGAAATAGTAAAATATTCACACAAGCCATATTACACCCCCCGCCCCCACCACCCTCAAACCCAACAAACCTCCCATTTTGTCAGTGGAGCAGAGGGATAGTAAGGTATTTAAAGGGAGGAAAAATGCAGCTGGCATACAGAAACAGCCAGAACTACTTTTTCTGAATTTGGTATAAACTCAAGAGTTTTTCCTTAGCTCTTAGTTGTTTTCTTAAGTGCTGTATGTATAGGACATTCCTTTCTTGTACTATCAGATTTTACCAAATCTGTCTCTTGACAAATCAGTTAAATAGACAGATTCCTGAAGAGATTAACTCAAATTGCTAAAATCATGTGGTTAATGGCTTTTTAATGTTGTGGATTAGATAGGAAGCACTGCAGTTTGTTAGATAAAATGCTGGTTACAAGTAAATGTAACACCATATCTGGCATTGGTACTAGTGCGGGGAAAGCAGGTGAGGGCACGTGTTGATGAAAGGGAACTTGATCCTAAATGCCTAGTTTGTACTTTCAGAGAGATGCCAAGAAAGCATCGTTATCTTGATTAATGCCAGTGTCAGGGGTACTGGACACACATGCAAGCTCTAGACTCACCTGAGGGGAATATTAATTAGCACTAGCACACCTACTGTTCTGTCTTGAGTACTTAGTTGCTTTAGCCCGGATGAGAACAGTGATTCATAAAACAGAATTTAATGACTGTATTAGAAAAATGGTTGTGAATATGCACATAAATTAATCCCTAGAGTAACTTCCTATATATCATGAAAAAGAGAATGTTTCTGTAAATTTAGCTTTATATCTCATGTAATAATTTAACTTTGTTTTTGTAAGATATTAATGCGGTTTGATTTATTTTTTTAAAGCACATAACTGACTTCTTCGAACATATTAGAGTAATATTAGAATGTTCATTCAACATTTCATTAGGTGGAGAAAGAGATGTGCATTTGATGGGTCAAATCCCATGGTCCCAACTACTTTCTATTGGGTGAGGTCATGTCTACCACTAAGAAATTTTATCACCCAAACTTTTGTCACCTTTCAGCTGCCAACTTTGCTGTGCTGCCGAAGCACACGTGTGCTTGGCTGCTTTGGCTGGTGCCTCTCCTTGCTGAGAGCCGTTGTGTCGGCAAAGGCACGGTGTGTGCGGTGGGTTAGAGCCTAGAGCTCGCAGCTGCTCGCATGGCTGTTACTGGAGTGTGGCCAGGTCGGCATTTCACCAGCAGCTGGACGCCAGCTGAGGGTTTGTGTCATTTGTGAAGGTGGTTTCAGTGGAAGAACTGGATTTTGCCTGCCTCATTTGGAGTATTCTGGATATCGGGGAGGCATGGCAAAAACGAGACAATAACTTACCATGAAAATGGGCAGTATATGATCTATCTGAAATTTAAAAAAAAAAGTGATCACTTCGAACAGTTACCTTACCTTAAAAATGTTCATAACATGATTATATAAAAAACATTTATTTTAAAAAACTTAATTAAGCAATTCAATTGTTTCGTTGGGAATACTGTGCTATATTTTAGATGCATGCCTATAACTGAATTTGCTATGCCGTGAGACGACTAATATAATTCTCACTGTGCACTGAAGTTGGTAACATGAAAGCATATATGGTTGAGGAAAAACACGTCTGTCATTACAAAATGGATGTATGTTGAGAGATTAGGGCTATGGCTTAAAAATAAAATGGCTACATAAATTCTAATAAAAATGAGTGAGTTGAAAAAGTGTGAATGTAATTTTTTTGGTAATTTCTAAATATTGTTTGTAACTGCTGCTTGTAGCTTGGTAAAGGAAAAAATCTAATAGCAGACAGTAGGGTAACTTCTGAGTACATCTGAAATGTGAACATAGTCTTGCTACTAAATACAGTAGGAAAGCAGGAGTGTATGAAGGCCCTGGCTTTATGTTCCTTGAACTGGAGCGAATGCTGCTCATACAATGCCAATGCTGGAATAAACAATGTGTTTTGATATATCTTTTCTTGATATTGAGAAGAATGTTCATTTAAAAATTATTTTGTGCAAGCTTATGCTTAGTGCTTTGAAGGGAGATTGTCAAAAATGCCCAGGAAATTGGGAGCGGATCTCACTAACTTTAGCTATTGAATTTGTGCTGTTAAATTCTTTTTAAGGTCTTGCAAAATCCCACCCTGAAGTAAAACATTTTGAAAAAGTGACACAATATGTATTCTATATTGCTTAACCTTTCACAGTCATGAAAATGTAAAAGTGTAGTAACCAGGATGAAGAAAGTTGCTAGTTGATTGCGTGTTATGTATTAATAGTGCCTTGTTCACTTGCTGTTAAAAGAACACTGAGAAACTATAACCCAACTCTCCTTTTATCAATGAAAGTTAAAACCTTCTGGAAAATTCTGTACAAGACACAAATATTTATTGGAGTTTTTGTTTATAGATCTCTCTTTAAAAGCTTTTCTACTGGTATCCTTTCTATTGGTGTTTGTGTTTTCTGTTCAAAGATATATAAACACATACTCTGTTTATATGTAAAGGACTTCCCATACAACAAGGAAGGCTATTAATATTTTTATGTTTTAGTATATGGGAAACTGCTTTAGTATTTTGGTTTAGTATAGCATTGATGGCATATCTGTAAAGCTTATTCTTTGTCAACAGTCCAATTCATAAAACAGTCCACTGAAAACCGTATGTTTTAGTTCTATCAAAATATGAAGTATGATATATGATACATCAGTGTTATATCAATTGAATCAATGAGTATCTTAAACCTTTTCCTTCTGTGAATAAGACTGTATTCTCTCAATAGGTATCTAAAAACCCTTTCCTGATGAGACTCTCTTTTTTTCTGAATATACACGTGTGTTAACCTTTTAAAATATCGTTATATTGGTGGTTATGTGGCAAGAACAGGGAAGAAACAGTAAGAGTGCCTCAGAAGTTGGAAGTGGAGCAAGGTGGTTATTAATTTACGGTGTTTACAGCATGCTGTGAACTGTTTAATAATCTATTTGCCTGAGAGGAAACTGCTCAGACTCTATAATGGTGAAGTGGCTGGAGAGTTAAGCGCTTCTACTTCATAGGTTATGATCTAATTCATAGATTCATCTTTCTCTGTGACAAAATTGAAATGGAACATTTTCAACCTCTGGTGCCAGTTTTCAGTGTGCCAAATCTAACTCCCTTCAGTCCTTTGCTTTTTAGCAAAACTACCATCTGCTTTACAAAGAAATAAAAAGGGCTGAAGTCTTCCAATTAAAACTGGCATTTCAACAACAGTACTGTATTGTTTTTATTGTCTGTATTGTTTTTATTGAATGTTTATATATTTATTTATAAATTGCTTCAGTACTTCATGCAGACTGACCCATTAGTGAAGAATAATACGTAACTTTTTTTCTCTGAAGGGAAATGTGACATTTTGTTGACAACTGGATTTAAGAGTGGTTATTTAAGTTTCTCTGTTTTCTCTATCCGAATAGTACAAAAGTTTCACGGATCCACAGTGTGTATGTGAAGCTCAAATGTATGAGGTGTTTAATTAAAATTCACGTGGTTTTTGCTTTGTGTGGAGCCTTGGGGATTGGAACTCTTAGGTCAACACAAATATTGAATTATATGTAAGGATCTGATCCCCTTCTCTATTGTTTTTCTTTGTATTGTCTTTCCGTTAACTTCAATGAAGCTACTCTAGATTTGCAGAATAATGAGTAGAAGAGTTAGGTGCCAGTATTTTCTTTTACTTAAAAATGTCCCCATTCAAGTTGATTTTAATTATAGTTTGTAATTGTAAATTAATATTCTCTAATTATTTAGTTATCTGTAAGAACATTT
This sequence comes from Pampusana beccarii, assembly GCA_013399365.1. NCBI lineage: Eukaryota > Metazoa > Chordata > Aves > Columbiformes > Columbidae > Pampusana > Pampusana beccarii. The sequence continues at coordinate 6,065 of VWYH01001673.1, read as the reverse complement.
CAGATTTAACAAGGCAGATAACCCAAGACTTTTGCATTTAGGTGTAAATTGCTTCTGTTTCACATCCCATTTTTTTTTTGAAAAAAAAGGTTGATAAACAAATTGAAAGATACAGAACTTATTCTTCTGACTTGACTTTTAAGTGCAATTAAATCCTGCATTAAGTATCTTTTGATCGTTACAGTGCTATTAAATCTCTATAGCCAAGTTAAAATGAAACTTGGCAGGATAACTTAGATGAGGCAAGTACGTACTTCTAAAAAACATATTCTGATGAGCCAAAGTAGATTGCTAGAAAATAAACCATAATTATTAGTTTAGCTGTGAGTCAAAACCTACAGTTTTAAGTCAAAATTTTAAGCCATTTGGAGTTTCTCTTAAGTGGGAAGTTGAGGGCTACATGTCCTTTTGGTTTTCCTCAGGGAAAAATAGAAAGAAAAACCCTCAACATCTGGATTCTTGCAAACAGGAGCTGATTAATTTTAAGAGATGTGGTGGTGACTGATCATCCTCCCCATCTTGACTCCACAGAAATCCCTCTTTACATTTTAATTGATCTTTGGATTCCAGTATGTAAAAATACCAGGATATCAGCAATAGGATTGTGCTGTATGATCATAGTATTTGAATAGTCTAGATTGAGACTGAAACTCTTCTCAGCTCTGCTATTGGCATACCAGGGCTAGACAGTCATAGGCAGCTAGATCTCATTACTTTTCCAATCGCTGCTTTGTAAGATGGCCTGATGAAAAGGATGTTTGTGATAGCTCCTTTTGAATTAATTTTCTAATTGCTGTAGAAAAGTTGATTTGTATCAAAAGGCTATGTGGAAATTGCTAGGATCTCTAAATATGTCTGAAAACAAAAACAACCATCTTTCATGAAATCCTCAGAGCACTTTCCACCTGGAAAAGAAAGGAAAGCTCCACATTTTTCTCTTTACAGAACTACAGTTCCTGGAAAACTCCACAGAAAAGATAATTTAGTCTTGCATTATTTCTATAGAGTTTAGCCTTCTGTGTTTTAGAAGTTACAGATGTATTGAAATATTAATAGCAGATTAGAAACATGTTAAGTAGTGTCACCATAACAGTATCATTTCTTGTTCTTAATTTTATGCTCTGTGTCACTTAGAGTGATTTTTTTTTTTTGAACACCCACATGACTCCTTTTATGTGTGAGTAAAATAACTTGTTCAATATGTGACTCCCAGTTTCAAATATGCAAGAGATTATATTTCTGTAGTTTTTATTGAAGTATTAGAACTTCACTTCTTTGCTAATGTTGTGATTGCATGTGACTATCCCAATGTGCAAAGTGATCTTGAAGTTCTTTCAGCATTTAGTTTGATAGCCGAGAGAACTTCACTCTGAAAAAAAGTGAAATTAAAATAATCTTTGAAACATGCTACAAAGTACCTGTTACTATGGGATAGTACGACTGATACCATTGTAACTCTAAGAATTTTCCTATATAGATAGGTTAAATTCAGTGGATAGATTATTTGGTGATGTAAATTTATTCTAGAAAATGTAATCAAATTTTCACTGCTTGTAGTAGAAAATAAGGAGTAGCAGAATACAATCTAATGACTCAAAGCAGGAATTAAGTATGAGCAAACCTTGCTTTGAGATTTTTATGAACCTTGTAATTATTTTTGGGGTGTTTTAATTTTGTGAATGAATTCAGATTGGCAGGACTATGCATTCATCAGAACAAAGAGAGAGGATGATCTGTTATCTGTTGATGCTCCTCTTTAGCAACTTAATGTAGTACTGTAGAAGCTACAGAAATTACATCGCAGGCTTTTTTGAGGTCATGGAATTCAGTTAAATAATTACTTTTCCCAACCATTTTTCCAGTTATATGGAATCTTATTTTTGAATAAGGGCATAAAACCTTCTGCAAACTGGCAAAACTTAATGACATATGTGCTTTGTGGTGTTATCACTACAATTTATTTCTGTAAAATTTCCATGTTCCTACTAAAAGAAATTAGATTAGAGTAAAATTCAACTTAGAATTTTTGAACATGGGAAACTGGAATGATAGTCTTACTGTAGGTGTTCTGCAGTACCTCTGGATCAGATACTTTTTACAAAAAGTGAGCAAAAGGGAGTCCATCTTTTCTGTTAAGAGCATCTACTGAAAGTGGAGTCAAAGCTTCAGAATTGAATAGGCTAAAATGTCAGCCTTTGATACATGCTTTTTTGGTGGATGAAAAGGAGGCCGTTACAGCAACCCCCTTAGGAGCTACTAGAGACCCTTTATTTGTTATCTTAGGAGATCTGAATTTTGATGTGCTTAAAAGATTTTCATTATGAGTACTTATTATATACACACACACATTATAGTATATCTAGCTGCGGTGCTGATTGGCACAGTAAAATAATTAGAAAACTTTTTTTCCCCATTATTTCATTTCCTGTATTGCTTGTGGTCCGCATTTTTGAGATGAACTGAGATTTCTGCTCTGAACTTTGCTTTTTGTTGGGTCCATGTGCTTTTTGATCTGCATTGTGAGACCTAATGACTGTTGCAGCCAAGCATAAAGCTTATGGAAGCTTCTCTTTCCTACTTGTTCCTATTATTAACTAACAATGGGTTGAGAGCCTATGGTTCTGCTATTTCATCAAAGGTTACTGGTATTCCAGTTATTTAAACTGCTACCTGCTAGGTAAGCAACTGAGACCTATCTTTTAGGAATGTTTTGCTTGGGTCTTTTTGGGTTGTGTCTTTTGCTTTTCCTTCAGAAAACTGTTCAAGCTTTGGCATAATGTTTTAAGAGAGAATTGTTACACCACCTGGGAATCTATTCTTTCTACTCAGTTGAGCAAAGAATTCATAAAATATTTTAAAATGTTACTCTGAATAATACTATTGTGGGGTTTACCTTGGGAGGTACTTCACAGGTCTCCTATCAGTCTCCCTAGCTCACTTCTGAGAAAGTTAGGCAATGCACTCCACAGAAAGGCTCCTGATATTTTTACTTTATAACCATTTTTGCGTATTTATTAATGATAAATGGAGATTTCATTTTCACTGGTGATGAAGTGGTCAGAAGCAGTATAAAGGAAAACACCGTTTATCTATGCAGAAACTATGCCTGAACGACCTATGGCACATCCTTACTTTTTCAGTTAAAATGAATATTTTCCTACTGCTCAGCTGTTTTCTGCATGTATTAATAGCTGCTTTCTCCATGGACAATGTGATTGAAAGCTTTTTGTTATCGTCTGTTCTTTACATTCTTCTCCCGGTGTATTTGGTATAGGACAGCCATAATCTAATGCAGAAGGCAGGTGAATAGATGGAAAAAAAATCAAATTGCATTCAGTCCTCCAGTTCTTATTCAGCAAAAATCACTGTGAAAAAGATGTAGTGAATGGGCTCGCATAAGCCTACATTTATTTTTCTATCAGGTTGAATACGCAAGTAACTATATTCACCAAGTCATTAGAGTCCAAATCTGGTAGAAATAATTTGTTCATATTTATTTGTATCATATTAGTCAATCGCCCTTGTGTTTGTCACTGATGACCTGGATAATGATCAGAGTTGATATAGTTCTATAAGATTTTGACAAGCTTTTTCAAAGTTAACTGTCAAAGATTCCTAAAAGAACTAACCTGACATGAAATCAAAGTTCCTTTGTATACATTGATCACTTATAGAATAACTCCCATGGAATAATAACAGGTTGAAATGAATTGGGAAGATTACTTATGGAGTCCAAAAAGGATTTCCTCTGTTCAACATATTCATTAATTATATGAAAAAGGAGGCAGAGAGTATGGTGGCAACTTTTGTTGATGTTGTTTATCAGGATAATAAAAGTCAATACTGACTAGAAAGAGTTGCAGGAATGTACTAAATGAATGTATGATAAAACTGTAGAAGAAATTCAATATTGCAAAGTGAGAGGTAGTCCACCTGAGCGCAAAAAAAACCCCACAAAAATGTGCAAAATCTACTAATGTTGGAAAAGAGATGACAGAAGTGGGATGTAATGAAATCTGCAAGAGTTTGAGCAGCATTAAAGAAAAAAAAGTGAGTCATAACGGATATTTCTCATAAAATGAGAAATGGGAAATACCAGATGAAGGTAGCCTGGTCAGAATTATTGAAAAGACATTTAAACAAAAAATGTGGATTTGAGCTGGTAGCTCATTGCTGCAGGACTTTGGCTTCCACAAATTCAGAAGTAATTAGATAGATTTATAAAAGTATTTCAAATGTGCTGTTAAGCACATGGATTCCCCCAATCTGGACCTAGAACTCTTTGAGCTGAAGACTACTGAAAACGTCATCTTCCTCTGCTTAAGCCTGTTACACTCTTTTCTAGGCATCCAATATGGGCTGATTGCTGGATCCCAGTACAAGAACAACCTGTAGTATCTGAGCTGGGAGCCCCTCTGTTTCTTGTCCTTGTTGAAAAGATGGTTCAAATTTTTTTTTTTTTGTGGAGTTTTCTCACTAGATCACACAATCACAATATTTTCTGTAAAGTGACACAAAAAGAAAGCATTTAAGTTATATTTTAACTATATTTAAACTGTGGTTAGCCCTACCTGTCTGTAAGTTTGGAAGATGAATCACCTGTGTGGACTGTATTCTTGCTGATCTTAATAAGAACAGAGTGATCATAGTAATAAATAACATAAGGTCCTCAATGAATGGTGACATCTTCTGGGAATATACATCAGTCTGTGTTCCAGACATTCTTTCATCCTGGCTTTCTCAACCAGGGACTCTGTCTCTGAATCAAGAGAAAAAGTGCCAGAAGGGCATCTGTATCTGGAAAGATGCTAACAGTGAAACTAAATTAATTGTCAGCAAACTTACAGCAGATATTCTTGTTCACAGGCAGATTGTGTTAACTTGCTTCATAAAAGCTATTCAAGCACTGAAAAATTTCAATCTGTAAACAAGAGTTGCCACTATCATATATATACTTAAGTGATCTACTTCCCAGTTTTTACATTACAGGACGTTTTAAGAGACACAATGCATTTGGGTTTAATAAAGGTTACATTTTTTTTAGGGAAAATAAAAATGTTGTGGTATATTATCTGGTCAGGATTATTCTGACCTTTATAGACAAAGCTTCCTTTAAGTGGGTACCAGTTATCTTACAAAGCACTTAAAATCCAAGGCACTAGAAATAATGTAATAGGAAGTATTCTGATTTAACATATGAATTTCAAATAAGAAAGTTACATCCTCTTCGAAGGAAGGAAGATGGTCAAAAGGGTTGTTAAGTTTCAAATCAAAAGACCAAAACCGCTTCATCTTTCTGTAGCTTTTCAATAAGCACATTTTGATGTTCCTTCTATCATATAAATGTAGATTTTTCTGCTTCCCAATGAGGAGTAAGAGCCAGCCAAAACATCAGTGTTCTGAACAGTCTAATTACCCTAAGCTATTGCAAATATTCGCCTTATTTCTGCTGAAAAAAATATTGAATGCTGGCTGGTGAAAGTATGCTGTATTCTGGTAATATTTATACCTAGCTACAGTGTATTGATTTACTTATTGAATAGTTTTATCAGATGATTGCAATGAATCAAGCTTCAGGACCAGAAAAAATGTACATGTGTGATAACATAACCTTCTGGTAGTTTGTCTCATACAATTGAATTTTAACACAATATAAACTGCAAGCACACTTTCTTTTGTAGGTAGGTATGTACTTATCAAACTTTTGTCATTGGGATAACTTTCAGCATAGTTTCATTTTGAACAAATTTTAAAAAATTGATTTAGTATAGAAGAATATGTAACTGAAGTTGCATGATAATTCTGAATAGAGCTTCTTGATTGTTAGGGTTCATTCTTAAACTCTAGATTACACTGAATTAATTTAGCTGAACAAAGCTCTGACACCACGTTCCCGAGATGTCCATCTAAGTAAGGAATTATCGACTTGTTCCCCTGAACTTAGACTGTTGGCTTTTCATTATAGATTTTATGAGGAGAAAAGGTGATAAAAGGTTCTAAAAGGTTCTACAGAACAAAATCAGTCTAGAGTCTATTTGGTTACAAAAGTTTGTGGTTGGTTGGTT
>VWYH01001672.1:17318-55649 GCA_013399365.1 Pampusana beccarii | reverse complement strand
ACAGCACCTCCAGTGACAAGAACAGGTGGGGTTTTTTTTCATAGCAGCACTATACAGGTTTCCCCAAGTTTAATGACTTGCTCTTGGAACTAAGGGAGAGAGAGAAAAAAAGAAGAGATACTGAGGTGGCAGATATATATGACCACTTGCAGCTGAGTGAAAATGAGTTACACTCCAGGACTGGTTATCCTACGTATCTAGGGACTGCCCAAAGAAAACGATGCAAAATCCTGGGATCATCCTCAGGGCTTATTAAGGGAGCTCTTAACGACTCCATGAAATCCAGCATCTAACACATTAGTAAAAACTTCTATGTTTCAAGCATCATACAACCAGCCACTGCTAGAAACCGGTGCTTTGGAAGAGCTTGTTTGGTTGGAAAACTTGGAAGATCTGCTGCTGATTCTTTTAAGTGCAGGTTGAGTTCTTTGCATCTCATGCAACTGCCCTTAGGAGAGCATGGAAATAGAAAGTCTACCAGGATGTCCTCGGAGAACTGTACTCCAAACGATTCAGAGTTTGCTCTGAAAAAACGAGATTCTGTTCTAAAATACAACGGATCAACATCTAGCACTGAGCCAACCAAGGCTTTTCCCTCCTTATCTAACTATGTCTTATCCCAGCCTCCCAATGGAGGGCATGTTTTGTGAGGCTTCAGAAAGTCCAGTTATCTCAGCAGTCACTACACTAAACTGCTCCACAGGGAGCAAGTCCAGGCACTGGCTATGTATCTGGAGAGCCCATCTTCCCCCAATTATCTGCATCATAATGGATTTCAGTCTGTCTCGCATGAGCTCAGGGCAGATTTGATAATGACTGTAATGCAAAGAGCGTTCTGCAGTGCAATAGAGCCCAACAACACTCCTATGGCAAAAGGGATCAGCAGCACAGTGACTGAGGTAAAGCAAGGAACCCAAATGACATGTATGCCGGGGAGCAGACGGGACAGGACATATGTTCTCTCATGACATCTTCACACCACATGAGATGCTTTTATGAATTACGTGCTTTATTCACGTACAAGACTTTGTATTCAGGGGAAGGTCAACTGGATAAAGTTCTGAAGCTTGCTTTTCACTGGATCTGCCTAATGGTCTGTCCCACCCTCAGAAATACCCGAATCCAAGGAACCGGTTGAGATACTTAAATATTACAATATAGGGGAAAAAAAAAAAAGTCTTGTAAAACTCAGACCAATTACAAAAGGTTTAATGAGAATTCGGTGTTGAATTTGTTCTTCTATCTTGAAAGACATGTCCTCCCCTGAAAGGGCTGGTTTGAATCTGATTCTTTTTGACAGTAGTTCTTAACCCGGACTGTACTGCCATGAGTCATGCAGTTTATTAGAAATACTGCAAAAATCTTGTAATGATTCACTGTCTGCCTATTTTCAGTAACCAAAATACAAAATTGCAGATTTTGAAGTATCACAGTCATTCCACATAAATATGGATCTGACTGGCGCACACACACATTTTATTTGCGCAGGGCTGTATGCTCCAGAAGTGTCCAATACAAGGACTGCCCTGGAAAGTTGAAGTGCTGCCCTTAGCTAAAACAACTTCCATGTTGCCACACAAGCCTGAGAATGGTTCACTGACTGATGGTATCTCACTATACAAATGGCTCATAAAAGCTGTTAAATCTGTCATGCACTCTAAAGGCATTTTAATCTAACGACTATTTTCACTTACATAGAAGCTGTCAGGAAAATCTATTCCTCAAATGACAAGAAGAAACAGATCCTGACAAGACACAGGATTCGGGCACAATAAACTAATATATCTCTTCAGTATGCTTTTCATGATTGCTCTGTAGTATCTTCACATGGTATCTTTAAGCAAAACTGTTCACAGATGCAGAGGTATATTTTGACTTCTGATGTGTCCTTGTAGGTAGAAAAACAGGCATCTTTCTGAAGATTGAAGGGATTGACAGTGGGAGAATCAGATGAAAGGGAGAACTAGGATAAAGCAAAATACAAAAGGAACAAAGATTTGAAGAAAGTGAAAACCAAACCACACCAAAATACAATCTCTACTTTCCCTGTGCTTCTTTTCAGGCTGTAAATTTAAATGTTAATGATGGATTGGGTGGCGTTCCTAGCAACATATTTGAAGAAAGTCCAAAGGAAAACACAGTCAAGAAGGGACTTTTGCCTACCCTGACTTGCAGACAAATGCCAAGGAACACTCCAGCAGAACAGCCTTCCATACCTGCTCTCTTCTCAGTGAACAGTTGTTTATTCTTGTCCCCCATGCATCTTTTCTTTTCCTGAAGATCACTCCCAGCCTGTTACTCAGAAGAAAGGAGTTACCTTCTAACAGATATGTGCCATGGGGTCCACAGGCCATTGCCTCATCCACACGTTGCTCTTCCAGGAAGAACAACGAAGCTATAAAAAAGCTCCCCATCGGGCTGACACATCTAAAAGCTGCTGGGATCACATCTGGCCGAAGGAAGGGGAAGCTGTTTTCCACTCCTCAGCATCCCTGCCTTGGGAAGCAGCTCTCCAGGGAGGGAAACCTTACAATAAAGTCATAGAGCTACTGTGCATGGTTAGAAAGAGCAGCTTGTCAGAGAGACCATCCTCTCACCTTCCTCACACTGAGAACACTTCCCAAATCTGCTCTCTCCTCAGAAATTTTTGCCCATACTTTCAGCTCTTTCGTTCTGGTCGTCAACTTGCCTGTTACGAGAGAATTTCAATGAGAAACCAATCCCACTAGGTTCTTAAAAGAGATTGCTTTCAGCAATGCAAATGTGAGTAGGAAGGAAGTCTAACTCCAAAGCAAATCAGTACATGTACCCATATTTATATTTTAGTGAACACTGAAGGCAGACTGGTTAGCTGGAAAGCTGTGAGGTTTTAAAGAACAGCAATAACTCATATTTTGTTCTTAGACAGAACTATTGTTCTACAATATTTCTGAACCCAGAAAATCCAATGGCAAATGTAAAGCCTCAGAGAAGCCAAACACCTAGACACTGTACATTCTTGGGCCCCTTTCTGCTGCTTTTGAAATAAATGGTCATGTTGTCATTGATTTTGAGAGGTGTTAAGAGTTCGCCCTTTCTCTGAAAGCTTCATTACTTATGGAAACAGTCTGGCGTTAGAAATGGGCAAACAATTTCCCAGCAGTAAATGTGTATGCAGAGACAAGAGGCTGCAGCTGGACCCTTTGCCACAGCTGCCCTTCTACCTCCACCAGTCTGGTGGCAACTCCACAAGCCAACTAGGAACATACCAAAAATAAGCACATTTTATTGCTCTTTTACTGTGATCCAACTACTGTTCTGTTCTATTCTGTTAGGAAGATTTTGATAGGTATTCAGACCTCTACTCTCCTTGCAGTCAGAGAGTGCTTAATCCTGTATGCCTGGACTGTTCCTTTACTTCATAAGTGACGCTCTGATAGTTTCATCAATTACAACAAATGACAATTTTAAATTCTTCACCCCGCTGCCAAGTTCTTCGTTTATTAACTACTTGCAGCAGTCTCTCTAGTATTCTCCCTCCCTTTCCTATAGTGGCATGGCACTCTGACACATTTGAAGCATCTGTTGAATCCCTGTCCTTTTCCCATATGCCTGAAAACACTTTATTGCATTTTTAAATGACTAATGCTTCAATATTCCTATTCTGCTATCTGCTGAGGAAAAGAAGAAAGGAAAAGGCTGAGTAACTGTGTTTCGGAGACAGCAGCTTTACAGATGACTGCATTTATTTACGACTAAAATATATTTTTAAATGTTGTGCCCATGCAATGGAGCTATAACTTGATAAATGCTTATTTCTAAGATTAAACTACTTTCCCCAGCTATGAAAAATTCCTTTGATAGTTCAAGTCCATTAAAGAAAAAAAAAAAAGACTCACAAAGAAGAGAAAAGTATTCAATTAGCAGCTACTGAAATGCACCCAGGTTTTCCCAGTCAAATCTGAAAGTCACGTCTCAGATTGAAGCAAAAGTCAGGATAAAAGACTTCATATGCAGATGCTGAGATCCTGACCCTAACCAAAGGAACAACCTTAGATAAGTCACTCTGTGCCTCAGTTTCCCCATCTGTAAAATTGAACCTACTTGGTGACTAAAGCTTATAATACATTCTAAGTGAGAGGGACTGTGTCTGTGTGTGCACGCATGTGTGCGTATCTGTGTAAAATCTGGTTGTCTCACAGGGGAATCCATGAACTCAAGTCACAATCAAATGTGGTATGACAGGGAAGCATCCAGCTGTGCTAATTATCCAAAAATGGCTTGAGACCTTTCCATCTTGCTTCCTTACTTAGGTGCTCATACTCGGTGGGATCTCACTTCTCTGCTCTTCTGTTGATTAGTGTCCCTCCTGCTCACATCGTGCTGGGCTCTTTGCTCACTCCCAGTTGTTCACTGGTCCTTCCAACCTGCTCCTTCACGTCCTCACATGACTGTTGGTCATTATCTCCCTGACATCACATCACAATTAGTGTAAGCTCTCCTCTCCAGGTTGACCAGCCTGTTGGCAAAGATGCTCTTGCTCCATTTGGTCAGGCTGATCCCCTTCCAGGCAGTCTTGATCCTCAAAGAGGGTCCTATGGTCACAGAAGCCAAACCCTGCTGCTGACATCAGTTATGCAACCAAGCGTTGACCCACAGGATCCATCCAGCCCTCTTCAGGCCCTCCTCCTCCTCACTGGCAGTATCAGAAAGACCACTGACTGGCCTCCCATGCCCTTGACCATTGCATGCAGAGCCATGTAGCTGATATTTCCCAGGTCACTCCCGACAATATACCAGTGTTCAGGTGCAAGAGTAGCAGGGAGTAATAATCTGAGGATTGAAAGAGTCTTTCCACAACATCCCGCTCCTGAGCCCCTAGCAAGGAGCAAACTTCAGCAAGTCAGGTCAGCAGATAGAGGTCTGCATTCCCCCACAAGTAGGGAGTCTCCCAGCACTGTCATTCACCATTTCTTGCCAAACGGTTCAGGTTCAGCTGGCTCAAGTGCTTCACTGGACAGAGGTCTCAACTAGGGAGCTGCCAGGGCACTGAACCTATTTCATAGCTGCAGATCTGCACGTGGAGCAGAAGCCTTCCCTTCGGGGCCAGAAGGCACCAGCTTCCAGCCTTCACCGTCGTGGAAGTTTCCACTTTCCAACCTGATACAGGGAGACTCTGCCTGTCCCTCTGCTGCAGCTGAAGGTTCAGGCTTTTGAAGCTGTAGGGTCTCGGAGAGGACCTGCTTGATTTCTTTCTTGTCATTTCCGATGCTGTGCAGTCTGCTGACCTGCTCCCACAGCTTATGTACTTGGTGACACAGATCCTCAATAAGAACAACCACAAGGCCATCTCTCATTGTCCCAACCACAGCAAGAGACCCCAGGTGCCTCTGCAGCCTGATATCTGCAAAGTTTCGTCCTCCTTCTGCAGCTCCACGTGTTGGTCAAGCCCTCTGTTGTTACAGGGAAAATGGCTCCAGCGGCTGATGGGGCCCAGACCCTGTGACACATCACCGTCATAACTGAGGACACGGGGCCTGTTGTGAGCAGAGTTAACGGTTCGCTTCTATGCAAACTGCTGTACAAACAGCCACCTCTCAGAGCTGTGCTATGGGCCAGGTCTTACAGAGACCTCTACCTAGTACCTGCTAGAAGAGTGCTTTACCCTCCTTGATCAGGACTCAAGATCTGCAAGGCCAGAGCCCCCTTTGACCAGGAACAGGTGACAGAGCTTGCTACAAGCCTCTGGAGCTTGCCAGCAGCCACGGGCTCATCTAGCTGTCCTCATGGCACCCTAATGTTCCTGCAAGGGTTCCCAGGACTCCCCATACCATCCCAGAAGAAGACTCCAAAAGATCAAGAAAGTCTCAACGCAGAGCCCAGAAACTGCTATGCAAATGGCTGTGTCTGTCAGAGGCACAGGCAAACAGGGAAAGATTGCAGGCTTTTCAAGCCCCAGATGCAAGAGACTTTAAATGAAGCTATGCGGTGACATAAACAAAAACATAGATGGCATAGGTAAGTTGTAAAACTCCTTGACGTAGGAATTATGGGCATCAGCAATTTATGAGGGCTCAAAAAGCAACTGTAAAAAAGCACCTGGAAGAAAAACCTATCACAAGCTACTAAATACAGTGATACTCCGTCTGACCAGGGCAAGTACCAACATCATAACAGAGACAGTCACCATACAACAGTCCTATTTTATACCCTTTCCTAGCTATCTCCTGCTTGCCACAGATGTTCAGAACCCTGCTGCCAAGACAGGCTTTTGGCCTGACTCACAATTGCCTTATATTCTACTGGTGAAACATGTCACCTTCCTGAGTCCAAGGGTTGCTTGGGTTGGGGACAATGCAGCTCTCTTCCTCTCTCTAGTTCTAAATCAGGTCCCAATCCTCCTAATAGTTGTGAAGCACTTCCATGTCTCTAGACAGAAAGATCTCCAGTGGCACTACACAGGTAAATCACAGTGTAATTAGCATTAACAGGGCAGTGCAGAGAAGGGTACAAGACAATGGGCAGCATAGGCGTGTGATTAGCCTTGCTATTTGATTTTCATATAAGGACAGCAGACAAGTGAAAATACCACAGGGAAAACAGTTCAGGACCCGTATGTCGCAGATCTTGCAGGTACTCCCTACAGAGGCACATGGGCTCCCTGTTGTTTTGCCTTTGCTCTACAGTGCCCAAATACAGAAATGCAGCATGCAATTTTGCATTGCTGGGGTCTCACAGCTTCAGACAGATCTGCTTCCTGATGCTACTCTGCATCCCAACCTGGATCCTATCAGAGCAGATCATGCTGAAAGGCAAAATCTGCAAATTTAATCTCAAACAACAACAACAAAAATATCACTGGGAGAGACCTTGCAGCTTCAAAGCTTCCAAGCTGCATGCAGTTTCTGAAACGTTATGTCCTCCAGATTTTGCTCTGACTCAAGAGCCTACAAGACTCTTTGCTGGTATCTCCAAGAAGCTGATCTGCCTCAGAACATAAAATCTCTCACAGCCACAGACTCTCCAAGCCTACCTGCCCAGTTTGCTTTCCCTGTTTACATCAAGGAACCAAGCCTCTACCCTTGCAAAGAGGCCCTCTTCTAGAAGCAGAAGCCATGCCTTACAAACCCAAATTGTAGCTCTCTAACCTTCCTCTTAGTCTTCAACATCTTGGAGAAGTCTTAAATGTTACAGTGCCTTGGCAGGCACAGACTTGGGTAAATTTATGGGGTTTATATCAAGCTGTGCCACAACAGTGAATCTTAAAAATCCAGGATCTCTAGTTGTCTCCTAACTGAGCTAGTGGAACAACACGGTAACTATTACCACAGTTTCAGTGAACACACTAAATTAGAAATTATATTAAAAACTCAGTTCCAAGGAATGTTTTCTGAGGGAAATTTCTCAGTGTGTTCTGTATTTAGATATCCTGTGTTCCAATACTCTTGAGCTGGACTGCTGTGTCCAGTAGAAGATCCCAAGTCTCTTGGTATCAAGGCAGTCCAGAATTCATCATTGCAAAACCATCTGTATGAGATGGAAAATCGAATCTAGTCTTATTCTGATAACACTGTTGACTATTTCTTCCAAGTATGAAGGCTTTCCCCCTAAGCTGACAACCTTGGAAGTGGTTGGAGCTCTGAATCTTTGTCAATAATTGAACAGCATTCATCAAAATTCATACAGCTTGCCTGTGCTTCCAGACCAATGTTATTAAATAGAGTAGTGCAGGTTGATAGTCGTTAGACATTGATGAATGCAGTAGCTACTGCCAAAAGAAACTATCTGCTGACATCAAGACTGCAGGACTCTTCATAACAATCAAATAAAGACAATGTTTTAAATTAAGTAGGAAACTATCAAAGACATTTTACTTCATCTAAATGGCAGTCTTATTAATATGTATAATGCATTATAAAATCCACTTTATTTGCCTCCAATATTTTTCTAACTGAACAGGAAGCTTTTAAAACAACAATTACCTTATCACTTTGAATCTCATCTGCTGCTTGCAAGCCATGTTGTGTCTGAGCCAATACTTTCATGCAAGTCTTTATCTCTGGTAGGCAGTCATATTAAAAAATTAATAATGACCACTTCATTTTACAGAATCTGTAATCATCTTGCTCCATAATTGTGAATGCAAGGTAGGGAAGAAGGGAAAACTTGGGTTTTGAAAATGTCCATTAAATTTCTAGGTTCTGTGCTCACTTCTGTCCCTGCCACTTAGAGGTACCACTCCCTTTTCAATGTTAGCCCTGTCAAAACAAGTAGAAATACGACAGTCTGTCTGAACCTGGATTTAACATTACTGATGTTCCTCAAAATTCCCTTTTAACATGTCTCCACACACACAAAAGGCAGTTTTATCTCCTCCAGGGTCTTACTAAACCAAGTGCAGTAGCAGGAGGCATTAAGATGCACCCGTGCTTTTTGTAAGAGGCTAAACAGTGGGTAGTATGGAGAAGATTCCAATGGAAATTACTCGAGGATGCAGATGTTAGGAAAAAGCAGCACAGCAATACAGCTCATTGATTTACAAAGCAGGCTGAGGTGGTAAGGCTTGGAATAGGAAGGCTTATCCAACAGGTTAGGGTCTACAACAAGGAAATCAACACACTGACTAATGCTAATCAACACATATTTTCATAATGGGCACGCAAACACCTAGGTGAAACTATTGCAAGAAAAGGGGCTGGGCAGACAAAACTGGTCTTAAGGTTCCTACTGTATAGATCTCTAAAATTCTGGAGGTTTTTTTTAAATTATGCTTTCCTGTACCCATCCTCTTTTTTGTTGCATCCTCTTTTCACTGCCATTGGGCCTAGATTCTTTCTTCCTCACATCAGGTTACGTCACTTTATTACAATTCAATAATGCTGTACATCTGCACAAAATAATCAGACACTAAATTTCCGTGTTTTAATAAAGCATATAACAAGTATTGATGTATTATTTTTATTCTTAGAGCTCCTTCCAGGTATGGAAAGTCAAGTTTCCAGAAAGAAGCCATTAAGTTGCAACAAATAACAGATTATTGATTTTTAGGATAGACGTGCAGTATTTAATAGCTGGGAGAAGGAAATACAGGGAAAATTCAGCCATTACGTGACCAAATGTAGCTATCCTCTGAATTATGGAATTCACCCTACAGAAGTTGTGACAAAACCGATGATAACTCCAGTAATAATCGCAGCATTATTTCCAAGCTGCTTTAACCTTATTGAAGCATAGACCCTATCAATAATTACTGCAGAACCATAAAAAGTTAATAATGCTGTAGAATTATGAAAAGTTAATAAAAGATTCAAACTTATTTTAAACTAGTAATAGCCTGCCCCCCACATGTCCTATTACGTGGGTTCTCCCATTCATCTGCTCACACAATCAGTTGTAAATGAAATTACACAAGGAGGAGATACATAGCAGGCTTTCGTGCTATGTTTAAAACTTTTGGGCAAAGCAGCCTGGCTCTTTGCGTTGACAACATGCAGAGTCTTTGCTGCAAGGCCGCTAGAGACCACAGACAGACATGGGACTCTAGATAGGTCTAGTCTGATGCCGACATTAATCCCAGTGAGTGCTATAAACACATCATCCAGAAGTAAGAGTTACAGACTGTTATGCACAACCATTTGGTTTCTTGAACTGTGTAACCACTCTTTAAAATCGACTATGTGCTTAGTAAAATATTGATTAATCATTCGTCTAACAACAATTTCTAAAAATTTATCTGCAAGAGAAATCTTAACCATTAAATCACTCTGTTTCAAGACGAAGATGCATCTTTGTTCCTGACTCCTTCACTTAAAACTGGAGTGTTCCAGGAGGAGCTAATAAAATTTATCATTGTATATTTATACCGAATCCACAGATATCCTAAATCTTATGAAGCCTGAACTTCTGAATCGGAAGTATCATTTTAGGTATGACATCAAGCTGAAAGATAATCTGTGAAGACTCACGAACTCTAAAAATAAGGGTCAATCTCTAAGCATTGTTGTAAGCAATCATCATGACAATTCCCAGCAATACGACTCTCACATATTTCCTGCAAACACATCTGCATATGGTCAGTTTCTATACAGTCTCCAACAGCTCCACTGAATTCGCAGTTGTGAACAAATATATAACACCTGCAAAGCTACCTGTGTGAGAGAGTGTATGATCAGACTTTAGGAATGTGATCGAAGAACTACTTGTAGCATGTCAAACATCCCACAGAAATTTCTGGTGGAACGCACCACTGAAGTGCAGTATGACTACAAGGAAACTTATCAGAGAAAAAATGTCTACTGCTAAAATGCTGAGATGCGGGGATGGACCAAGGACACCCTTCAGACTGCCACAGAAGTCATGAAATAAATCATGAAACCTGAGGTGCACCAGCCAAGTGAGTTAGAAATATGGAAAAATAAAGTATAATTTCTCCAGAAAGCAGTATTTTATTTGTTGCCATGTTCTGCTGTATTCTTAATAGCTTTTTTACTTTGTGGGACTCAGGTGCTGCTAACTGGATTATCTGTTTCTGCTTTGGAGGAGAAAAGATTCCACAATTTATAAACTATTTACTTCCCACACAAAGGCACCAAAATGTTCTGTCAGCTGCTTGGGGAAGTTCCAGGTCGGTGCAATACTTTAGGTTTCTAAAGGAAGCACCACACTTGGCAGACTGATTCCTAAAACTGGTCTATAAACTCTGTTGGAATTTCTAGAGAGCAGAAAATGACAATAATCTTTAAAAGCTAAACCACTTGTATGAATGTTTGCTGTAAGAGTGATCTTGATGACTGCACCCTTGTAACACCGCTAAAACAAAACCTTCCTCTTCAATGTCTGGAGTGGCTGGTGAGGAGCCTGGAGTCAAATCCTCTGCAAGCCCGATGAAATTGGACATCACGCTTAAAGAGACCTATTTTACTTTTGAAAATCCTCCTGATCTCAAAACCATTGCCCAAAAGTTTGAATGGGTTTGATATTGCAAAATATGCTTTCAGCGTTTTGCTTTGCTCTGATGTTTCTCAAATCTTCCCTACTGATCAGCTCTAAAAAGACTCAATTTTTGTATTTAGGGTAACTTAGTATGGATTTGTGAGTCGCTATTAATTCCTTTCCACCCTTTTTGAAATCTCATGTAACTTATGCAAGTTACATATCATGCTAAATAAACTCAGGCATATTCCTACAGACTAAAGGGAAAATATATATTCACAGATGCAGACCAGAGGAAGTGGTGCAGTTGTGTCACAGACCAGTCAATAATACAGTAATGCACTACACCTGAAATGATCTCAAAATTTTTATATATCTGAGCAAATAAATTTCTCATAATTGTGTACTTAGGCGAGTAAATATGAAAAGCCCTCAAGTCTTCAAAGTATGCAAACAAACAAAAAGAAGTAACACATCAGCCCCTCTACCATGATCTGTAAGAAACATAAAAATTTAAATATACTTCTGAGAAGAAATGAGAGAAAAATCCAGTAGTAATTTTGAGTGATAATACCACTCTTTTCCCATAGGTAGATAGAAGCACATGTTACATTCTGTGTCATATGTATTTTCACATTGCTATCTATTCGAAGCTTAATTAAAGTTGCCAAGTCGTTGCTGGAAATGACTTCCATCTTAGAAGGCTTCAAACATGGCTTGTAGAGTTCTGTACATATAATACAGAAAACTTGCATGAATGGGACACGTGGTTCTATAAAGTTTCTTAAAATCTCTATACAACCAAATCTGATTACTAGCTTTTCCACCTGTACTCTACTAAAGCTATGGGATTTTCTAACTTGAAAATTGTCAAAATGCAGTTCTACTTGAAAAACAATGCAAATTCAATCTTCCTAAATGCTGTGTAATTAAAAAAAAAAATAACACACAAAACACAAAAATACACAATGCCTTCTCTTTCAAACCTGGTTATATAGACCGACATCTTATAAATTGAAGTCGTTCTAGCAAGTGTTGGTTTGTTTCAGGGTGCAGTGAAACACATCAAGCAGGATGTTCTCAATGTTTTTCTCTACTACCAAATGCATTTTTAATTACTTACGAAGACAAAGAATTATTGGTACCTTTAATCTCTCCATTGAAAACTGCACCGAATTCATTGGTGTAAACACTAAGATGTTATTCAGGCTGTCAAGAGGAATAATTTTGATGGGAATTTTTCAGGATAAAGAGAGAGAATACAAAATAGCCTTCACGTGTCTGCAAACAACAATACAACAGTTATTTATGTATTAAAGAAAAAATGCAGTAAAGCAGCTAATCCCTCTTGGGCAGTCCCTTAACGTTAATTCTAAAATGTCCTCAAGAAGCTAAGGAGCATCAAATAGTAATCTGCTTTTTTTCCAGAGTGTCCATTTTGGGTGTGAGTTTTTCTGTGCTTTTTTTGCCTAATTTTGAAGCACCTAGAAGAATTATCTTAAAAAAAAAAAAAAAAAGTTTGAGTTTACAGTCAGGTAATATGAAAGCTGCCTAAAAATTCAACAAAACTAATCCAACACTCAGGAGACACCTATTCACTGAGATTAAGCCAATTTTACAATATGGAGTTATCCAGTCACCTGGAACAAAGGAGGAACGTGGTGGAGAGACAAAGAAAGCAAACAATAAGGAATGACTGGCAAATGTGGAACATAAAGAGACATTTAGAAAGAGCAACAAAAGAGAAGCAGATACATATGCTGAGTGAACAGAATACAAAACAACGAATCCCAAGAAGCAGAAGTGACTGAAGCATGTGGATTATGCAGAAATATCGCTCTGCTACAGGAGGAGCTCCCCCGAATTTGCGCAGCATCTGTCACCATCAATTCACACAGCCGGTCTAACGCGAGGATCTAATGACAGGCAGTTTATACAACACCAGCACATGACATGTCCCTCGGGGCATCTTGTCCTCACAGCATCCCAGGGGAGCAGCACAGCGCCGCTGCCTGCACAGCACAGATGGAGAAACAAGGCACACGCTTCACATGGCTGCGTGTGAGACACTTATAGAGCACAAGACACCTATAGAGCACGAGACACCTATAGAGCACGAGACACCCAAAGCAAAGGGGAGAACAGATCTGGCACACGCAGACTGCCGGAAAATCCTTCTTTTCTGCTCAGCGGGAGACAAAATCAAAAAGCCCCACATGGTGGATACTGCTACGGAACAGTTGCAACTACTTGGAAGTTGGTCCAATTTGGGATGGCTTTTTAGTTAACGTTTATGTTAAAATCTGCCTGGAATTTGTTGGCGTTTTCTAGGAGAACTGGACATTACTTTGTCAAAACTAAAACCTGTATTTTGAATATCCAAAACCGAGATCCTATGTTTATACGTCCCTTAATGCAATTTTAGTAATATCACTAAAGCTCTAATGCAATCGGCAAGTTTTTCTTATGAGACAAGTGACTTGTTTTTAAAGAAACACAAATAGAAAGTTATATTCAAAGCCTTTTACATTCAGCCTCTTACAAATGTTGCTTTGAGGACCGCAACACACAGAAAAAGATACTTCATATTCCCCAAACACTTACAATTAGAGGGAACCAGCCAGCACACCCAAATATGCAAGGTCTTCTGAATTTTCAGAACAACTAAACAAAAAATTAGAATTAAAAAAGTGCCACATACGTCATGACTGTTCTAAATTCACTTGGTTTTCATAGCTCCCTAAACCCTGATGGTGATGACAAACAGGAGTTCAAGAGTCACTTGTTTCACACGAATGACTTCAGTATTACAGAAATTCTCTTGGTAAAGAGTAGTTCAGCTGTTGGCTTGACTACACGAAAAACTGGCAGGAAAACGCAGGCAGGCAGAGAAAGAAGAATGCTTTTCTTCTACGCTTCTGTAAGTTGAATTTGGTTCTTTTTTTTTTTTTACTTATGTTTCAAATTACATTTGAAGATGATTCAATCTCTCCAAAAGTAAAATAGCAAAAAGTAAAGGAAAATTTACCCCACTGATTGTAGAAAGAGAGGTTCTATGGGGCTGTAACATACCTCAAGTCCAAATTAAAGTTTGCATCAGAATAGACGTAAGACTGGAGATTTATATTTTGCAGCATTTTTCATCTTATTTATGGTGGGGAAGGGAAGAAGGGATTTTTCTTACAAAATCTTCAGTTCTTTGCAATGCACTATACATCAAATTTTCAAGAAGAAACAGTTCGCACTCTGCCTGCAAAAGCTTTCCTGAGGGCAGAATAATGGATTTAGTATGAAAAAGTAGGATCTTCAGATTACAGAATTTGAAAGACATGCAACATTTTAAGTTTTAAAGGTACTGCTTACTTGAGTCTGCCCCTACTACCTTGTCAATGTCAGGATTACAATAATCTACAATAAAGCACAATGTGGTACATCCATCAGTCATATTAAAGTCACTTGGTATTCAGTAACTCTTTGATCAGTTTAAGACAATTTAATTAAATCTAGCGCCAGAAAATTGCAGTGTTTTCATGTGCAAAGACACCTCAGATGTGTCTGACTCCTTTAGAAGTAACTGTACTTGAAAATAAATCCTCAGATAACTCACACCCTGGAACAACTCAAGCCATCGAACCAGGACTTGCAGTGTGAGAAGAAGGAGGAGGAGGAAAAAGGAAGGAGAACGTGCCACATCAGCAGAAATTCCATAATAAATTTCTCCATTTATTATCCAGAGAGCCATTACAGTCACAACTGCTGTTGACTCAGAAGAGATGAGAGGGTTTTCTTCAGAGTTAAAAGAATAAGTGTTGCTTGCCAACCGCTTCTTTAAAAACTACCGTTCAAACAGGCACAATGGCTCGGAAATTGTTAATATGCCTTCCCCTTGAAGTCACATATAGTTGTGCGGATGTCGTTTACTCATGGTATGTAACTATCCCTGCAATTTCTATTGGAAAATGCAATTATCACACTGCATTACACTTCCTGTCACTAATGATAAGCATCAAATACGCTGCAAAAGCAAGAACAATCACTTTGACCCACCAAATTCAAAGCCAGACTGTACTCAGCTCCCCTACACTACCCTAGCACGAGTTTTGTCCTAGAAAGCTTAACATCCAAAGTGGGATAAGAAAGACAGAGAAAGACCACAGTCTACGGAAAGCATCGCTAGATCAAGACACCAGGGCAGTCCAGCAGTCCGCTAGGAAGAGAGCTGGGATTTGCCACACTTGGCATCTCTCCCACTTCTACACCTGATGTTGCTCAGGTCTGAGGGACCTTAGTTGTTCTCACAATTTATTCCCTGCCTGCAGTAAAGCGGGCCAATGTGTACAGAACACCTCCGCCAGTTGTGGTTTTACCTTTCCCCACCTTCAACCAGTGCACACAGGTAACATAGCACTTCTTGGACCATACCTTCCAAAGCAGGGTTGCAGAATAATGAGAGCGCTCTGCTGAAGCACCATTAAAGATGTTCCTGACAGCACTTTGTCACCCATGTCCCAGTAGGTGAAGGAGAGAGGAGATGCTACATAAAGACATTCGGCAACAAATGCCACAAAACGCAAAAGTATGTGAAAGAGGAAGAATATGTTAGATTTTTTTCCCTGTCATCCCAGATGCTGCTTCTCCTACTTTCTCTCATGCTTGCCTACAACACATAAGGCCATTTTAGTGATTAGGCCTGGCCACCAACAAATCCTCAAACAGGCTGCTGTGCACTGTTTGTATTTGCTGGGAGAGACCCAGGGCATACCAACAGCTAGAAGCTCTGCAGCCTTTGCTGTGTGCTCTGGGTCCATCACTGACTTCAAAGGGCACCAGTCCTCAAGGACCAGGTCACCAGTGGCCCCGCACACTGCTCAAAGCAGTGGCGGATGTCTGCTGAATGAGGAAAAAAAACTGGCCTCATCTTGTTGCAACCTCCTACATGTAAACCAAGGCTGGGCCCCTTTCACTGACACTGCTGCAAACGATGCTGAGAATGGGGACACGGAAAAGGAGAATATCAGTTTCCTGTACTTCCTGACTAATTGCTTACGCGTTTAACCAAATGTAATATACCAAATCTTCACAGACACTTGGTGACATATGCCAGACTGCAACGATACCTCATAATACAATAAAGAACCATCTACAAAGCTGCTTGCATTATTTGGGAGAAGGACTCAGATTCGATAAGTGGCTAAAAATTAGTTTAATGATTCCCTATTTAGCCTTTAAATCTACTCATAATGTGACATTGTGTTTCTCATTAGGGAATGAAAATGTTGATTTAACATTTCTGTCATTACAGATTAGATATCACATGCTATCTCTCTTTTATTAAAAAGTTCATATTTTGAACATAAAAAGGAATTTGTAGAGTCAGGCGCAGGGTTTAAGTTTTTATAATGAGCCATTCATCTTTAGGTCAGGTTTCATAATGAAGTGCTACAAATAAGTTGAGTGTGAGGAAAATGAAATGCAAAAAAATGGAAATTCAGATAACCACTGAAATGATGTGTCACATTTGTACAGACTGAAGCATAATGGAATTTAAAATGGCCAAACCGTTTGTGATATCTCATTGCCACCACTGAAATCACAACTTCTTTGAATGCATGCTGCATACTGGGCAGTTAGCAAATATCTACTGGCAGCACATCTGACCTGACAACCAAGACTTGGCTTCTTTTTTCTTAAGAGCAAATACCTCAAAACTTTGAATCACAGGACCACACTCCACGGAAGACAGTGGGGGAGGCAGCACATTCTGGGGAATAGGCCGGTGATAATATTTACTGGCCATCTCTTGTCATTCTCATGACCACCCAACATGTCTGCTACTAGATTGTTTTTGCATGGAAAAATGTTATCACGAAACCAGGGAACATATTTCCAGCTGTCCTGCAAACAGTTACAACAACTGCAGCCAGGTGTCCCACGGCTCATCAACTCTCATGGCGGCCTCAAATCTATAAAAATAGGGCTCGTGCCAACCCAGACAATCCAGCACAGGGTTTGGTATCGGGGGTAGCTCATCTGAAAAACACTTCCTTTAGTCTCAGAATCACGGCAGCGGGCAAAGAAAATCACCTTCAGTGGGCCTTAAGATTTATGGGGGCTTTTCAGACCGAATGGCTACTATCAATCATCTCTGCACTCCCAGCAGGAAATTACATTTCCTGTTGTTTAATGAAACAATGCTTGACATAAATCTGTGGATTTGTAGTTCCCACAGTGCTACATTAGTAACCTACACTGTGGACAAAGAGGGGCAGAAATACTAATTTTCATCAGACGTAGCAGAGAGATCATATTTTCAGATACTACCTCTCTTATTTTGACTGATTTTTAATTTAAAATTGTGTTTTAATCAGCAAGGCAAGTATATGAAAGGACAAGGAAAGTACACTTACGGGGTGAAAAACTCTTTTTGTCTATTAAAGATTTATTCTTATATTCACGTCAGTCTTGTCTACAAGAAGGACAATTTATGTCTCTGCTATAGGCTGCCAATCAGGCTCATATTCATACATTTATAGGACTAAAAATATTCAGAGCTGCTTATTTCAAGCAACAAATTTGAGACATCTCATTCCTGATGGTGTTTATTTGGTTTCGTATGAGCTTATTTCTGTTTTTTTCTTCATTTTTAACCTCTCTTTCTCTAGCTGATGGGACAAAGTAGTGACCATTTTCTCAGTCAAAACAGCCCCCTAGCTTCCCCAGGGAGCAGAGACAGAAATTCCCCAGGAATCTGGACATGACTTCAGTAACAAATCCCTGTGGAGCACTGCAAGGCTCAGACACCTTCCCACACTGGTGTCTGCCATCGCGGCAGCCGGGAAGGTCCTGTGCAAAGCTTTACTAGTGGTTTTGGTTTTATTATGCTTTCCCTCTGTCCTCTTCTTCCAAACAGTCAGATTCCTCCTGCAAGGAAGTCCCATTCAAGTCAAAAGGAAAACTACTGTTTATGTTACATGAAGCACCCAGGGATTATCTGACTGCGTTTTGGGAGCTAAGCTGGTAGTACAGAAAGTAGGGAGTGTGTATAAGGGAACTGCATCTCCTGGCTGGAGAAGATGCTATGAGGAGGGGACTCCAGGTGAGTAAGTTAGAGAGGTCCAGGATACCACTGCGTGCTTTTCCCGTGTCCCTGGGGACAGGTCAGTGCTCAGGACCTCCAGAAAGAAACTGCTCACAGTGCCCATTATAGACGCTGTTGCAGCACACTCAAACCTTTCCAAGGTTTCAGTGGAAATGGCGTGAGTCTTACACAACACCCAGCATTACAATTAGTCTTTTGACTGTCCTTAGTCCTTCTCTTGTGGAAGAGCGTAAGTGGCCCCATAATTTGGGGTAAACAGTGAGTATTGCATCCAATCTTTATCAGAGAGGAGGCTCTGGAGACAGTCACAGGCAGTTATCTCCTTTTCACCTTTTTAAATTTGACGGAAGCTTTCATCCTCCTTGGAACCCAGAACTGCCTCTCTTGCCAATAAAACCATCCCAGCCTTATAAGCACCAGTTGAACAATCATTGATGTGGATAATGATTTGCGTCAGTCTGTCTGTGTCAGACTAAGTATTATAAAAGAAGTACCTCAAAAAAGCCTCAACGTAGATGTGGAGCCATACTCCATGGCAGGAACAATCACTCCTGTAACTTCACTGCTAGTCAGCTGACAGCCCTTGTGCTAGCCAAGCTTCTTCATCACGCTTAAACAACAGGCAAGCCTCATCTAAATTTTATGTTCCATCTGAACTAAAATTAGAGCCGAGTGTTGCTTCCTAAGCCTATGAACCATTAGACTGTGAGACCAGACATTTCCTTTAAAAAAGTCTAGTCCTTGTGTGGCAGCAAGATGGATACAGGTCTGAGGAAAAATTGGAAGATGTGAGCAATCACCTGCTGCTGACCTATACCTGCAGCTATTGCCCGTTCTCTACCAAATGTGACAGGACTAGCTGGCAAATCGAGTAGAGACAGTCTTGAAAACACAGCACCTAATTCTTTTGTGTTTGTGCCTAAGATCTGGCTAACTCATGCAGGACCATTTTCAGAGGAACTTGATGGCACTGAGTATGAAGATGGATTTAATGTTATTGAGTAAGAAAGCATTCTTTCTTACAAACAATATGGCCAACATATATATATGACTTAATTACTGAGAACAGAGCTGTCTTTTATGTAACTTTGCAACTGAATGCTGCACTCACCTCAACAAAGATGAAGCAGGGGATGATGGAATAACTTCTCTGGGTATTGTTTCCTAAAGCCATCTCTCATCAGACTTCTTGCCGAGGCACTGTTCAAAGTTTTAGTACCCTGAAAAAGAAAAGACACAGGTGTTTCAGTATGTTTAACCTTTTTGGAAACTCCATATTTAACACAATGAGATTTGTAACATGAAGCACTGAGGCACTGGACCAGGGATACAGACTAAAAAGAACATCGAGGTCTAACTTGTGGTTGTACAAAATAACCTAAGGCATCACTCCCTTTGCAGCACAGAAGAGACAGACGCAGGTTCCAAGACACAAAATGTGCAGAGCAAAAAGCGATACACAATACAACTGTTTTCCTTAATTACAGTCCACTTCCAAGCAAAGGTTTTTTCCCCAGGGTTGTAAAATTACATTTTCAGCTCACTGTCCTGTCTAGATGTGTGTTAAATCAAGAGGTCTTGGCAATTGACTTGTGAACTTGCACTTTAAAAGACACACATTACATTAATTGTACACATGATCCAAATGTTTATCTGCATATAGTCTGACCTGCTCAGGATGACAGCGTGTCTTACACACAAAAAACAACGCACAAGTAAATACAACAAAAATGCAATTGAGGACTGGGCCCTTGTTGCAGAGCCTTTCTAGTCTGCTATAAATTTGTACACTAACCCACAAAACACTGCCTACTTAGCATTACTTCAGGCTACTGGGTATTCTAATTCTAATTCTAATTAAAATTATAATTATAATGGTCTGTGCTAAGACTACCTCCTTAAAGCACAAAAAGTAGGAAAGGAGAGAACAGAAGACTAACATTGAGAATTTTTACTGGGAATGCATGTGCTTTTCTGCATGCATGAGGTAACACATCAAGATGCGAAGCCTGGCTTAAATGATTTTAGAGAGGGGAATAGGCTAGCAGGGAAAAGGGGGCTGGAAAAGCAGCACACAGCTCAGAGCTGCCAGGTGCATGCTTGCACAGAGCATGAGACGCAGAAGAGAACGGAAATCCATTGCCATCAATTTTAACATGAGTAAATCAAGCAAAAGCACAGATTTAGGCAGGCCTGACCTCACTTCTAACACTCACACAGAAACCCTGCCCAGACCATAAGCATCTCCACAGGCAAGGGGCGGGGTGGGGGGGAAGGAGGTGAAAGCTGGTGTTATTTTCCAGAGGATGCTTTGCACAACATCTTCCCCCGGCTCTTTGACCTCGCTGGCATCTGGGTGGCAATTCAGGCCTTGGCATATGGAGCCTGTGAGGTTCACGAAGGGGTCACTGCTTTCTCACCAGCTCTCAGCAGGTCCACTGGAAGAAATACTATTATCAGAGAACCAAGTTCAGCAGAGGTTATGAAGCCTGAGGAGCTGGATCAGCTGCCAGTGCCTGCCACCTGCACCATGCTGCAGGCTCTTCTTTTGCTAACTACGATAATGTATTTCTTATCTCAGCTCTTAACAATTTGACCTAGAGCTGTAAAATACACAATGTATATGACCGTTTTGGTAATATGGTTCTAGGCACAGCACAGCTGTAGTGAGTCCAGTGAACCCACATCCTGTGGCTTTTGAACTATTAAGCATGGAAAAACGCAGTTCCAGGCCAAACAAAATACTCAGGAGATGTTACCTGTGACACACTTCAGACACTCACATTCTACACTGTACCCCAGTTCTGAAACACAAATGTTCTGGATTTCCAAAATGCGTGTTTTTCCAAATATACTTCAATGTTACTTTGGAGATAAAATGGGGTTTATCTTAGAGGTTAGTGTCATTGTAGCTTGTTTCATTTTGGTGGGGGTTTTTTGCTTTGTTTTGTTTTAAAGTTAAACTGACTCTATTTGGGCTGTAGAACAAATTTCCAATCATTCGGTTTTAAACAACATTTTTCATACCGCCAGCTCTTACATCATGTGGGTCTCCCTTTAACTCAGCAAACACATAGTGCCTGGTAGAACAGTAGGCTAAAGAGTCAGAGCAGCTTACAAAGCATTATTACACTAAACTCCTTTTGTATCCTGGAGATTCACTGTCAGCACCTTTTTTGCAAATCCTGTGTTTCAAATGGCTTTATGCAAAGATGTTAATACCTCAGCACATTCATGAATGTTTTCCCAGATCGAGCCTAGAAATAACCAAGATTTTCCATAACACTGCACTGTAACTTCAAGACGTGTCTTCAGTTCCAACTGCTGCTACTGCTGCGTGTTCCTAACCAAAGCAGAAGGCTGCAAGCCAACACAAGAAGTTAAGTGACGTTCTCAATAGATGAGTGAAAGCAACTGCACTGACTAGCAAAGAAGTTGAGAGTTCTTAGTAGTCATATAGAATTTCCTAATTGAATGCTAGGGGACTCCTGGTGTCATAAATATGTATCACCATGTCTGTTCTTTTAAGCTTATTGCGCACCACTGGTTAAAAAACCTACATTGCCTATGGGAAAGCATTTTACATGTCAGCTTCTCTCCTATGTGATGACACATTTGTGTCAGGCATAAGTGGCAAGAGACCAAATAGTTGCCTGATCGGGCCAGCTAATTCCCAGGTCACAGAAAACTCTCAGCTGGCCTTTGCTTGTCATAGCAGGCATTTTCATCAGCTCACTCGACAGAGAGGAAAGGGGAAGAACAGTGTGATCTTGGTGGGAGCACCATCTTTTGTTTCTCTCCAGCTGGCAATGAGTGCTCTAGGGACACAAAACAGCAAAACACAGATTACAGCAATCCCCAGATGTTTCAGTACGCAGAGCAGTCAGAGATAACCCACTTCTTGCCCAAAGAATTGGGGAATCATAATAACATGTAAAATGAGTGTTTAGTGACAGTCTTGTTTCGTAATCCATTCACATCTCTTCACATGAACAAGTTTTCATAGTGCCGAGCCTGTGACCAAAGCAACGGGAAATAACAGCTACAATATCAGCATCTGGTATTGCCTTCTTCATTTTTTATCAATTTGACTCAATTGTTAAATAACTCATGTTAGCAAAACTGTAAGAGGCTTTTTAGATCCCACTAGCTGTGACCTTTTAAGGCTTGTGAGCACTGTGCGACAGTAGAATTTGTCAAACCCATTCTAACTAATTAGGGACCACTGTAGAGGGAATATTAATAATCGGAGCTCTGCTATTATGAGGTGTTTCTACTCTTTAAACAATATATATAATTGCATAACATAACATTTGTGAGTTAATTAGCATTAGTCAGTTCTCATCTTGCTCAATTCAGCTCACATGCATTTTCAGAAAGCCCCTGAACTACAGTGTAGGAGGTTATTGTCTGACATCTCCTAGGAGAACAAGCGGAGACATAGAATATACATAAGTGAATTGAAAATTGACTGGAAAGGACAGCAAAGAAAAAAGAAGTCAAGCTGAAGAGATTTTCTTGCCGCAGGGATCCATCCAGGGGAAAAAAGAAGAATGAGAGGCGAAGAATGGAGGAAAGAAGAATGTGCTAAAAAAAGGTATTTTCTTATAGGTTGCTGACCAGCAAAAGAGTGCCTAAAAGCCCCGTTCAGGTATGTTTTAAAGCTTTTTATGTGAGCACGTGGCAGACAGCAAAAAAGACATATCTAGGACAAACTAGCATTTGCTGAGCCTTTATACTATAGCTCCTGCGGCAGATACAGTACAGCTGATTGTTGTTCTGTGTTATCGGTGCTCAAACCAATTAATTGCTTGTCCGTTCCCCAGGAGACAGTGGCCACTCTTGTGTTTTTTAAACTGTCTTGCATAGGTGAGAAGATGAACATTATGGCTTTACATATTGCCGCAGTGAGTATCGGTGGAAAATAGTAAGATCCACAATCCAGAAAAGCTAACAGGCACCGCTTATCATGGTTTTCAACCTGTGTTTCACTTAGTCAATACCAACGCATGTTTCTTTTACCATCAGCTCAAAGACTGCCAGCCTGAAACACAGTAATTGCTGTGCAGATTAAGACAGCGGTGTAGCCATCAGCACACGTGGGACATCACTGCAGAATCCCAAATCTGCGCGGACCAGAGGTGAAGAGTGCAACCACTGATCATTTGGTACCAGCATGTGATGTGAGCACAATGAAAAAGGATTAGATTTCTTGCCTCTCTTTGTCTAAACAGTTCCATTATCTTTTCAGCAGTAGCTAGCATTCTGTTTCAAAATAAAATGTAAATGTTATAGTAGGGGGAACACAACTCCGGTATTTCTGTAACAATGTAAAAGACATTTAAAATGCAAGCATTTCCCCATTTGTAAATTAGTTTAACATTGCATTACCAATTTCCAACCCTCTGTTGGCAGTTGGCTTTAAATTATAGAGATCTTTATTCTCATTAAAATTAAGAATTCTGTTTACAAGTTAAAAAAAAAAATCACTAAAACTTCTGCACCAGTTCATCAAGGATTTTTTTCCCAACTGAAACATGAAATTGTATGTGTCCAACACCATTCAATTAAGAAAATAAATTCAAACTAACGCCACTGCTGAAGACGATTATCCAATCTTTTGCAGCAAACTGTATCATTAAAACCATTATTTTTTACACTAGTTCTTACAGATCTCATTCTAAAGCAGAGTCCTCTGTTTCCTGGTAGGGGGGAACAGAGTCAGAAAGAACGGAAGCAATTTGTCAGACATCACACAATGACTCAATGTCTAGGCTGAAGAAAGACATATTATTCTCAGACCCTGATCAAGTGCTCCATCCACTTGACTATACAATCTCTACACTTGAAATGTATTTGCTAATTCCCGCACAAGAACTATGCAATCCTCATTGTACAATTAAGCAATAGAGGTTTTCCTTAGCTGGCTACTCACACCACAACAGAACGCACATCACAACTCTGCACAAGCACCGATCAAACACACACCAAAACGGGACAGCCTCACATCCTCTCCATGCAGCTTCACCCCTGGTATGTCCAAAGGCACGTCCTTATCCCAATACAACCCTGGCATGACCATGCATGTGATTTTGAACAGCTTGCAACAGAACAATGGAGGGCTAAAATTAAATGTCTTTCCCAAAAATATTTTCCACATAAACCTACCCAATGTATACAAAAGGGCCTACGGCATCAAAGGTAAGATATTCCTGCAAAAGGCAGTCATGGCTATTTAATGTTTTCCTGTCTAAAGTACAGACATTTTTAGCATTTTCCAAGTAACCAGAAACGCTGACTAGTGGCATGAATCACTTCAAAATTGTGTGAGGCTAAGTCCAAGTGACATGGTAGCATAAAGACTTGTTTGTGTTTTGGTTTGTCTGCCCTGCATCCAAACATAACACAGATTGTTTGGTGGGTGTTATTGCGTAAAAATAGAAAAGCTATGAGAATAGCACCATGTCCGCAACAAATAGAAGGTTCCAGACAACTGGCACCCAGTTTGCTGTCTCAATGAGCCAGAACACTCTGGTTTTGACCTACAAATGAGAAAGGTATACTTTGGATCAGGCTGCACCTGATCTATGGAAAAAAAGCTTAAACACAAAGGAGCTTGGGGAAGAGGGCAAGACCCTTGCTTAGCTCTGGCTTCCCATTATCGAACAACTCTTCAGCCCATCCACCATGAACTGAGGGACAAAGAGCCACCACCAGCACAGCCACCAGACCGGTAACGTGCCGTCAGACTGATGACAGTGTACGCTCAAATTCTGACTAACATGTTTAAGTCATACTTGATTTTCAGTTGTTAACTGAGAAATTGCTTAGTAGCTTGTCATAAACGAATGTGTGTTCTAAGTTTCAAGATTTGGCTGGTGTCTGTCTCCCATATCAGCAGCAGCACTTCGTACTTCGCAAGAACAACGAAAAGAGGAGCGGAACAGATGAAGGAGGAGCTCAGTTCACTGGATTTGGATCTTACCACAGAATAACATTTATTATAAACTTCCCTAACAGCATAAACACCTGGTTTCCATTTAAGCTACGACCATTCAAAGAAACTAGTCTGTTAGCGAAAAGCGGTTCTCAAATGTGTCTCAGCAGACTCACTGGCAAGAAACTAATTATAAATCATAACAACTAGTAAAAGAACAAAAGCCCAGCACCAATACACAAAATAAACCCACACATGTTCACCATCGCAATAAAACATTTTGCCGCATTTGAGCATTAAGCCAGAAAAAACACTTTCTCTCATTGATGAGAGTTCCGACCCTCTTCTGCTGGCAGAGGTCACATTTTAACATTTCTGCACTAGCAAACCATTTTATGGCAAACAATGATACCTAAGTAATATAGTTCACAGTATACCTGAAATGATGATCCTCAGTACAAAACGCACCTTGTTATAAAGAAGTTACATGAACAGCTATCTGGATTCTTAAACTACCAATCTCTTAAAAATTTATTGCATGGTGGCAAAGCAGGGTTTGATCCACAGAGAAACGTGAGGCCAGACATTTTAAGGATTCTGTTAGGGACGTTTTCCCTTGCTACTAGCTTCACGTGGAAAATTATCCCGTGTCTGAGCGATAAGCAGCAGTATAAAACCTACAGACAGGCAGACTGGTAATGGGTCTGCACCACTCACAGAGAGTTCGAGTGTTATGTCAGCACGGCAGAGGCCTCGTAACAACTTCTCACAGCAGGGAGGACAGTGAAATCCCAATGCCACAGCTGTGACCAACAAAATTTGCATTGATGCCTCTTGGCCAGAATTTCAGAGATATTGGCTAAGTAGAATGCAAAACATAACTGTATAAAGAGCAGGTATAAGCATGCTAGCATCCAGGAAACAAAATGCAATGGCCAACAAGGTTTATTTTGAACCATGTCACACCCATAAACCTTTCCTTGCCCTAAAGCTCCGAAAGCGTCATCGTGGTTGATCTGTTTCACTTGGCAAGACATTTAATTCCTTGCGAAAACGTTGTATCACTTACCCAATGACGCTTTGAACGATACCCACTAAGATGTGGTGTCGCATCAGCAAAACCATACGAATAAAAAGTTTAACCTGCTCTAGCTCATAATGTTTCTCTCTTTCTTGCAAACGGATTAGCAGCACACGATAAATGGAGACAAAATCCATTAAGAAATTCTTAAAAACAATAAAAAGCAGTCTCTAGAAAAACCCAAAAACAAACACAGAAAAACAGCAATAAAACCAAAACAAGCCACCACTGAATTTGTACATGTACGAATGCATACAGTTAACAAGACTGATCCTGCTCCTACTGTAACTTTCATCTAACTCAAGAAAGCTAATTGTTCTAGGTCTCATTTGACCCCTTCAAACTTAAAGTGAATCTAAATGGGAGAGTTGTCCATTATTGTCTGGGGAAAAGGAAAAGACTGTCTCTGGCCTTTATCCACCCACCTGAAGGCACATCATCTTGATTTAGACTAATCAGTTTGCCTTGTGAGCTTCTCTGAACAAATGCAAGAGGCAACTCATCATTGCTGTTACTTCTAACTGGTTACAACTCCATGTATCTTAAGGACATTTATTGCAACAAACTGCCAGGTGTGGTCAGCAATAAAGTAACAGCTCATTAACATAAGGGACTCTGAATTCCAGAGATTACTAGGATGATTAGCTTAATGAAAATATAGCAGTCTATAATGCCAAAAGTAACATACTCAAAATCTACAACTGCAACTAATTGAATTAATAAATCATGAGCCTGAGACACAGGTACTTTGTTCAGCCCTATGCTAAAACACCAGTCTCAGAAAATTGTATAGAATTCTAATTTCACTGCCCCATTTGCACAACCGACAAAGAAAATGGTCAAGGCCCCTTTTTATTTACAGCTGACAGTCTTGCAAGGCTCAGTCTGGAAATCCAATATTAAAGTACAACATCCCTGATTTTTGGGATACTCCCATGAATCGTTTGTGACTTAATTTCGCCCTTTGAAACCAATTCTGTTGCATTTGGTACCTCTCCATGCAAGGCACTGACAGCCACTGGGGAAATTCTGGGCAGGAAAAAAACAGATCAGCCTTCTCCTCAGACTCTCATCACTGTTACCTGGTAGAAAATCAGGAAGAGTTTGAAGAGAAAGAAGAAAACAAAAGAAAACATCAAGTTTTGTAATACCAGGTTGTGGAATGCAGAGGGTAACAATGCCACAGTGCAGAGCTGAGGAAGACTGGATGAGCTATGGAAAAAATGCCCTGGCGAGGAGGGCAGACGAGGAAAACAGACCTCAAGTTCTACCTGTGATTGTAGACACAAGACTGTAGACACAAGACTGTAGACACAAGACTGAAAATTTTGTCTACTCTGATAAAGGGATATCAATACAACAGATTTGAGAAAATACTTCTCCTTTCTCCTCTCAAATTCATCAGGATTTTACAGAGAGATTTTAATATTAAGCAAAACAATGTTATTTTCAAATAAAAAATATTAAAATAATAAATTTTAATATAAGAAAAAATTGACCAAACAAATTTCCTTCATTCAGATGAAAACCCATACTTTACTTATCCTTACCTTACATCCTCAGTTAATGACCCCGTTGAAATGTATTGAGCTACTAAAAAACCAATTAGTTGCATATGTGTCAGCAAGAACACAAAGTATTTTTTTTTTTAATTTGTAGTAGAGTTTTGCAGCTGTGTACAGAGACAATTTTGAGAATCCTGGTATTAAAAACATATTTCAAAACTATATGCTGCACGGTCTTTTTGCATGCCATCCTTGCTGAGCCTAAGTTCAAGGAAGCGGCTGATCCATGCACTTGAGTGCAATAATTGAGTTATGCCCTTTTTTACTTGCAGGAGGAGCTGAGCAGCTGCAATCTCAAGATTAACTGGGGAGCAGGGATTACTTGATGCCACCAGCAGCTTGCAGTGGAACAGACCTAGTGCAACCAGTCCCAGCACTGATCCACCCTTCTCCAGTTCCCAAGGGGGTACAACCCCTGCAATCTACAGGATGATCGGACTGATAACTGAACCAAGAAAAAAAATCAATGGCCCTTTCACACCTCTCCTTGCTGAGCCAGCAGTGGCAAAGGCACTCTCCTTTATTTGAAGGAAGAGGCTTGTGCAAAGTGCAGAAGGAAAATTTAGGCTTTACAAACATCTGTCCCTCTCTGAAGTTTGTTTTTGTGACTTCTCGGAAAGACTAAGTTCTCTCACTAATCAGAATATCATTCTTTAACAAGCCATTAAGAGAAAAGGGAGATAATTCAGGCTTAGTTAATTACAAACTCTCCTGGCTATGTTCAGAATTGCAGTTCCAGACCACTCTCCTCCCACTTTCCTGCTATGACAATTTAGGGAGCCAGTACTTTTGGAGAGTGTTCATACAGGTCATAGTGTAAAGGCAAAACAGCAGGAATATCGAGATGAGCACAGGAATGAACAGAGTACAGCTATCTTCTATAGGGTGAGGGGAGAAAACTCAGGTGAGTAATATATTTCTATTTATTTCCAAGTTTTTTTTCAGGGGATGAATGCTGCTTTGAAAATTTCAACTCAAAATCATGGTGAGCTAATAGTAAACAGTAGACATGTAACAGGCACAAGCCAGTAGATTCTGCACAGAAAAAATGCATTCATTTTGTCCCCTTGGGGCCAAGCAAGAAAAACTATGTGAGGGGGGCCAAGCAAGAAAAACTATGTGAGTATTGATTGCAAGCTGTAGTATCATGAAAGTAAACAAGCAACTGCCTCACCACACTGTAGCCTTTGGTGACAAGATCCAGAGGTACAAATTCTTGCTCCTCTGATATTCTGCTGTTCATACTGGCAGTGGGGCTGCCAGAGATACACAAGGACTGCACTGATTCCCACTCCCACAAACCTGGCAGCAAGATCAATCTTATGTGGATTTTTTTTATTTGCTCACCTGATTTATAAACATCTCCTCCATCCCTTGCAAGGACTGACTAGAAAGGTTTTCTGGCTTACCCCCTTGTAGAAAACACTACAGTAGAAGGTCTCCTTAATAACCAAAAAAAAAAAGAAGTGAGAGAAGAAAGACTGCTCTAATTTTTTGCTTTCCTCCTTTTATCTCTGTGTCCATTATGTGTCAAAGAGAAGCAAACATAACCCCTATAGGCTGAATACTGTAATTTGTCTGCTTCTAAGGGATAGTATTGTACTACAGCTCACACAGTTTAGGTGGGCCTCAGAAACACAACCTTGATAGAAAGTCAAGAATTTAAGAACTTACTGTTAAGACTACCTGTCATTCTAACAGTCTAATAAAATAGTTTTAGTCCAGATCTATTTATTATCATTAAAAAAAATTAAAAAGAAAAAAAGAGAAAAGTAAAATTCAGCAAACTATAACAAAAAGCATTTCATAACAGCTAAAAATCTGTCATAGACTTTGTAATACCTGCCCCTTCTCTGTGGTGTTACACTCACCACAGACCTTCTCCTGAGTCCTATGGCTGGTGGCCTTAGTCTGGGATGAGAGAAATGGTTGTGGCAAGCTGTCAATGTTCTGAGCTTTTCACCAAGACGATGCCATCAATGCTGATGCTCGGAGCTTATTCCTCTTTAGTCTATAATCCAGCTGAGCTTATTTTTATACACTTTCTAATATACCTTACACCTTGCTCATTTTATACTCTTCTTTGATTCCACATCACATTCTGATTTGCTATTTATGGTACACCTTCCATATTCTATCTTTGCTCTCTCTGTAACACCTAAAACCAGTTTGACCCATGTAACTGACCACTGGTGGGATGGCTGGTTGTAGTTCCGTTGGCTCTGGTAACACCTTGTGCCCACAGCTTTAAGGCCTCTGCTATTATTTCATGTCCCTTCCCTGCCATGCTGCATTTTTATCCTAGGTTCAGACAGTTCATTTTACAAAGAACAGTGACTTGTTAGCTCTACTTATTATGTAGAGGAATATTTGAAAATTATTATAAAAACAGGCACTATGTTATACAATCATATAAAAGTGAGCGAAAGCTAAAATGTATTAGATAACAGCTATCACTTTGTTAGACAATTGCTGCTACAGTTAAAAGACCAGAACAAAGCTTCAGGCAGCCAAGACAAGCCCTGACAATGCAGATCTGACAAAACCTTTTCTTCGCAGGATTAGTTCAGAACTCATGTTCTGCTACTAGAAAAGGCAACATAGCATTTGTCTGGCTATAAGGCCACAACCCCATCTGCCAGCTTTTGAGAGACGGCAAAACATCGTCTTTCACTTAGAAATCCAGCAAGGCTGTTGCAAACCCTTCTACAGAGTTAAGCTCCTGGTTAGGGCCAGGCATTGGTCCTCTTGGAGACCTGTGCTCTTCCCTGTGTAATTTTGTCTTATGACACCTATCAAAGTCTCAGAGGGGCTCACATGGCCATCGTATCACCTGTTAAGCATTTTTAAAGCCAATACAAACAACAAAACTGTTATGATTAAAATGACAACTGTAGCATACAAAGCCAAATTCCTGTAGCTGAGACCATCACTTCTCAGAGTGTAACGTGACTAAAATTACCTTCTTTAACAGAGTTTTCATGAGATATACACCTATTATTAAGTAAATTGTATAGAGAAAGTTAGCTTCTACTTATATGTGCATGTGAGTATGTATGTGCATACAAATTCATATACACTGAAACAAAACCGGAGCCTACAAACTGCATGGACAGAAGATGACTGGAAATAAATGGAACCATTTCTTAACTGAACTTGGTCAAAATATTATTAAACAGCCATCTTAACACTAAAAGCTGACACAGGCATATAAACACGCCCCTCCTCCCCTGTGGTGTTCGCTGCCATCCTTCCCAAGGAGACAGTCGGGAACATCATCTCTTGTTTAATATCCCTTCATTGCCGATGCACAGCTCTCACCTCTATAATACTACTATTCTACTTTCCCCAAAATTAACCAAACAGCTCCTTAAAAATTAAAAAGTCCTTTCCAGAAAACCAGTATATGACTGCATATCATAAACATTCACAATATTTTCCACAACAGAGGAAATTATGTTTTACCATTTGTTATTTTCTTAACATCTGAGGACCACTGATCAGTTTTGGGCCCCGCATCATGAGAAGGACATTGAAATACTGGACAGAGTGCAGAGGAGGGCAACTACCTGAAAGGAGGTTGTAGCACGGAGGGTGTTGGTCTCTTCTCCCAAGTAACAAGTGATAGGACAAGGGGAACTGGCCTCAATTTGCACCAGGAGAGGTTTAGATTGGATATTAGGAAAAAATTCTTCCCAGAAAGGGTTGTCAGGCATTGGAACAGACTGCCCAGGGAAGTGGTGGAGTCACCAGCCCTGGAGGTGTTTAAAAGGCATTTAGACGAGGTCCTTAGGGACATGACTTAGTGACAGAGTTTGGCTATGGTTAGACTCAATGCTATTGAGGGTCTTTTCCAACCAAAATGATTCCATGACTCTATATACACTGCTTTTTAAAAATATCCCAAATACAATACTAGACAAAGGTGCAGTCACCCCATTCACAATGTTGTAAAGCTGTACTCAGGCAATGTGTTAAAACTCAGTCTATCATGCGAAATAGTTCTAGACTTAAATGATGCTGGTTGGAGTGCACAAAACATCACATTTTATAAATGCACAAAACCGCATTTTGCTAGCCATATATACACACATATACATTTACACCCCCTTTTTTTTTATTACATACTGAAACACTACATTCATATCTTAGTAATTCAGTAAGCATGATCACTATTAATAATGGGAAGTATATCTATTATCACAAAGATAGTCTTTATCTGTTTTGGAGACTAACCCACTTTTAAATTTGATCCATTTTTCTGCTTCCTTTAGCTTGTTTATATTTTTCTCTTGCTGTCACCTCTGCCATGACAACTGACCTGTAAGAAAATTATTGCATCGTTCTGTTCACTTATATGTATATATGACAATATAAACAAAACAGCTAAAGCAAAGCTAAGAAATGCCAAGTTAACAATATATGTAGCTTTGGATTACATATTCTTCTTCACTATGGAAGATATAGCAAAGATCTTTCTCTTCATTTTGATATCACTGGCATTGGCTCTGCTTGATTCATTTGTTTTAGTCTAGTTGCTTTGCAAATGTTTCAACCTTTTCTTCCACAACGTCCTGGAAGGCATGCTAGAGGTGAAGCTTATACCAGAACGGAGACTCCTGCTTCCACTGCACCTCACACTGAGCCCTCTCTGCAGCACCCACAGTATCGCCAGCCCTTGGCAAGTGCACAGTTCAGACTGAGCTGTTTTCGGTGTGTTGCCCACCACCTGCCTTCTGACTGAGCATCCAGGCTGCTCCCTGCAGCCAGCGTGGTCCTGCAGCTGTGCCTCAGCAATCGCAGCACCCTGCTGCCTTCTACTTGTATGTGCAGCTTTTCTTCCTTTGTTTGCTCCTGCTGTAACCAAGAGTTTAGCCCCTCATCCTCTTCTGTGATTTGCTTCCTTCAAATAGCCGTCTTAACTGCAGATATCAGTCTCCACCCAGTATCCAGCATGTTGTGTTGTATGAATAGACAAAACAATACGCAGCAGCTACTAAGCACTTTAACTTCTGATGAGCTCTTAATTCTACCAGACCCATGAACTTTCCCCAGTCTCCGCCTTTGAACTTTGTACAAGCCCCAGAAAGACAAGAGATGGCTGTAGGCTGAAACTGAGAGGTTCGTGGCACCACGTTTTATTTTTTTTCTTGTACTGCTAGAATCATAGAATAGTTTGGGTTGGAAGGGACCTTCAAAGCTCATCCAGTCCAACTCCTGCCATGAGCAGGGACATCTTCACCCAAATCAGGTTGCTCAGAGCCCCAGTCCAGTCTAGCGTGGGATGTCTCCAGGGATGGGGCATCTACCACCTCTCTGGACAAGCTGGGCCAGGGTCTCAACATCTCCACCAAAAGACCCAATATGACACTTAATGAAGCACCATCCCACTGCTTCCATTTCCCCTGCAAGCTTCATGCTAAGCAAAGGTACCTGCCACAACCTTTTTCCTCCACACACAGCTCTGACATCACTTTTCCTGAGAGTGGTGGGAAGTCACAGTTTGCAAAGGCAGGAGGTTGTACTGCCGCTTTGTCTTTCCTAGCCCTAGGATTTTTCTTTAGCTTACAATAATTTATTTTCTTGCCAAACATGCCTATTTCTCTTACCAAGGTTCTGCCTCAGGCGATGTTGTTCACACATTTATAGGCCCTAGCATGAGACACCCTCCTGGGCAAGACCATTCACCACAGCTGTTCTGTGTACAGCCTGATCGATGTGCAGGTCTTGTCCACACCTACTTCTTATAACCTCGCTCTCCAAAGTTTGTGATTGCGAACCCATATCAGTAAAAAAAAGTTTGAGCACACATCCTCAATATATGTAATTTATAAATCATACACATTTAATACTGTACTAACATACTATGTGAATTATAAACCATACAGAAAAACAGAAATTTAAAAGGAAGAGATAAAGATGAAATAAACACTGTTCTAAAAATTCATTAATGGTACAAAAATATTTTCTTTGCAATGGACACTCTTCTGTAGCCTTGCCATGTGTGCCCCTGCTTTGGAGACCACTGGTTTAGAACACCACAGACAGAGCCTGACAATCTCTTCTGACCCAAATATGCTTATTTTTTGGCACATACTCTTTCTTCCCATGTAACTTTTCAACTTTTGATGTTCATTTTAAAGCTGGCAGAAATCAATCCACCTCCTCAGAATGACGATTTGTGGCTACAGGGGACACATCTAACCCACCTTTTACAGCCACCCACTGAGAAGCTGTAGAGGAAGCTTGCGTAGTATCTTCTATTCAGCCATGGTAAGTAAAATCTTAATTCTGATTTAAGAAGCCACTCAGTGCCCATATTTTTATTTAAAGGGCCTAACTACACAGCCAAACCTGTTTAAAGTTCTGGGATCAGCTCACTAGTTTTGTAACAACTTGGTATGTTTCCAATTGCACTTTTTGTCTTTCTTCCCTTCTTCCTCAACTTTCTCATTTTACAGCAGTAAAGGGTGCTCCAAAATTCACTTTGAAGATTCCCAGTATGTTGTTAACAGGAGCACTGGGACCTGTGACCCTCTTGGTCCTCTGAGTGAAAGATTGGGTTAAACTAGGTCAAATCATAGGTCTTTGTTCACCCCATCATCCCTTTTGGAAGGTACTTTAGTAACAGCTGTGACTGGGTGTCACATTGCCTCAGTGCTGCACTTAACTTTTTCACTTTAGTTTCACAGTCTCAGTTCTCTTTCAGGATTTGCATCTCCTACACCATTGTTCAATCAATTTCAGCTAAGGCTGGCTCCGCTTCCATCTGGCTCCACCTTGCTCAAACTCTCACCTACTTTTGTGAGACTGTATGAGCTCACACCGCACAGGCTGACACCTAACTAACCCCAAATCTGCTTAGGCTGATTTTCAGCCAGATTAAGACAAGGAAATGAAGACCATCTTTTCTCTCCTCTGTGTTTTTCCTGTGATTGTTTACCATCTAAGTTGCCCAAAAATCAGTTATGACATCTTACGTGGCATACCCATCCGATCTGCAGGCACACACATTGCCTGGTCCTCAGTGATGCCCCAGCATGCCATGAAGGCCCACAGCATGGCTTGCCTGCTTTCTCCACCAACTTGCTGAACTCATGCCATCTATGTGAGCCAAAGAAATACACCTTACATCAAGACTCAGGAATTTATTGTTGGCCTAACTGAAACCCTAAATTAATGAAATTACTTCAGTCTGTAGCTTGTCACTGGCAGTGGATACAACGGGGCACATTAAGAGCTACAGCAGGTCCCCTTTACTATTTCTTAACAAGTTTAAGCCTGTATTTCATAAATGTAGGCTAACTCTTCTAGCCGTTAATGTCACATGTCAATTATCCATTCATAACTCCATCATGATTATGATTATTCAATAGATTTTGTGATCATAAGAGCTGCAAGTGTCTTCTTGGAGCTTCCAGTGAAGCCATGCAATGTTGTATCATCCCAATTATAAAGCTAGGTATCAATTATACAACACGGCCACAGCTTAGCTTAAAAGCCACTATCATGCATCTTGCACCAATACGTGGAGAAAGAAACAACCAACACCTGTGTGATGGCTGGCACCTTTGCCAACAGACCAGGGAATGACCCTGACTCCTCCAATACAAAAAGCTGCTTTAGCCTGCATCTACTCCTCCACAGGAATTGTTGCAAAAGACATCCAAGCTCTGCAGATCAGGCACACGAGGGACCTGTGAGACATTTTTTACCCAGATGGTTAACAGCTCATCATTTAAAAGTGGCCAAACACAGA
The DNA here is from genome assembly GCA_013399365.1 of Pampusana beccarii. Taxonomy (NCBI): domain Eukaryota; kingdom Metazoa; phylum Chordata; class Aves; order Columbiformes; family Columbidae; genus Pampusana; species Pampusana beccarii. The sequence continues at coordinate 20,297 of VWYH01001672.1, read as the reverse complement.
CCAAATTGTTGCCCTCCTCTGCCAGTGACAGGTACATCCACAGGGAGATGCTTCTGCCTCTCTTGCAGTCAGATACATTAATGATCTCTGCAGGGAGCACAGTGCCATAAAAATGGCCAGGGCTGAAGTTTTTGAAGTGCTGCTGAGCTAACTGTACAGTGAATGAAGGTGGGGATAAAGCCTCCATAAATAACAGAGGTCAGCAACAGCTCAGCGCCACTAAAAATTCAGCTCTCAGTCTCTTAATACGTAGATCAAGGGTACCAGAGCTGTGTGTCTCCATGCATTGTTCAGGCACTAAGCATAGCTATAATTGAAAACTATTAAAAGGAAGATCACTGATTAACTAAATTTGCAGGTTGTGTTCTGAATCAAGTATTGCCTGCCCTCTTACAGCTGCCAAAAAGCCACAGAAAAGCCAGATAGTGCATTCAGCAGATTCAGCAGAATCACAGTCACAGGCCCACCACCTCACCCAGATGAATTTACCACTGCCTGGCAATCCAGAGTGCACTGATCTGGTATTAATGAGTGTGCAACCATGCTCCCAGTGCTGACAAATATGAATTGGACCCAGAAGACCTCTGCTCATACAGAGTAGCTCAATGTTTTTACCTGCTCCTACTGACAAAACTGGAATGTCTCCAGTCCCCACCTCCCTGCACATCCTGGCACGAAGGAAGAAAATCAGCAGGAAATTGACAGAGAGATGGATGACAGTGGGGAGGAAGAGATCCACTGTAATGAGTTTGGTCCTGTGGAGCAAAGCCCACAATAATAATGATTGGCATAAAGGAGTCCCAAGATAAGCAATACAGCAGTTTTCACAACAGGAGGTATTTGCTCATAAAGCAGAGAATATCTGTGACAGCTAAACACAGCCAGCTTCCCTAAACAACGAGGGACATATGACAGTGGTTTTCAAGTATTTTGGAACTATACATTACTTTATAGCTTTGTTGTCTTGAGAGTTATTTTTAAAAGGATCTTTTCATTTCAGGACCTGTTTTCAAAGAGATACTTGAGCCCCAAGACACAAAACCACGTGTCTCCTCTAACAAACAAATGGAAGTATTTAGTGTGCTGTTAATAATGAGAAGTAGCAGGATAGAATCTAAGAAGGAAAAGTTGTGTGAAGTATCAGGTTTAATACATCCCATATTTCTAGCATGGAAAACTTTGGAAATATTTCAGCACGCTTGCAAATGCTACATCTAGCCAACCATACCAAACACAAAAACCACACCAGCATCAGAGCAATGGCTGTTCATATACACAAGGTAATAGCCTTTTCCCATCTTTTAACTGGAATGATCAGGCATTTAGTGTGACATTTCTTAATCCCTCACTGGATACACAAATAAATACACAACTGTTTTCATCTCTGTTAAAAGCCGAAAGGGCTACCAACTCTTTCCGCATACTGTTGTTGCCATGGTAGTAGCCACATTAATTACAATGCAACGTAAGCCCCACAGCCATTTAAAGCCTTTTGCAGATCATAAAATCATAGAATGGTTTGGGTTGGAAGGAACCTTCAAAGTTCACCCAGTCCAACCCCTCTGCTATGAGCCTTAGGCAATGCTCCTCTAGAGAGAAAGGGGTCTCCCATTAAACTGCATGAAAATATACACAGTGCTAGTAAAGTCCTAACATGCATGTAACTCATCTACACAAATTTTCAGTAAATCCACAAGCTTAGGAGGAATTCAGGGAATACAGAACTATAAAGATAAGATGCAGCTTGAAGAATAAATTCAAAGAGTTAGAATTACAGAACCAAAGGGAGAAGTGTAGCCTAATAAATGTGATATTGCCGTTACTAGTGATAGGCCACAGGACTTGTACGAACTCTGCAAGGCCTCTAGTCTTCTCTGGCTTTGTTTTGGCCAGCCTGGAGCTTTGATTTATCTTGCATTAGCTGTCTCAGCAGGTGACAACCACATAACTGTTCCCCCGATCTACTTCAGCTCAGTTTTGCGCAATTGTGTGGTGCAATGCCTATTGCTACAATATTTTTGGTATATTTCTGCAACTAAGAGTCTTAATGTTAAACTATTTTCTGTATAGAAATCTATCTATGAGCCTAGAATAAAATCACAGAACAGAGAAGTACAGTCACAATGATAGCAGGGACTTAAATTGCAGGCACGGGGTGATACTGGAGGTGCCAGGGCTGTAAACAAGCCAGGAACAGTCCTGGGCCATTATATAAAAGCAGCCCAGTTTATCAGCATTATAAAGAAACAACAGAGAAACATGACACAGAACAAATTCAGATGTAATGTCAAATTGCAGACCAATAAAGAAAGGGCAAGTATTTGTCTATGTTTGGAGAGGTATGAAAATAACCCAAAGCCAGCCCAAGATGAAACCATCAACACCAGTGTCCACCTTCCATTTGAGACCTGAGATGCTGATGGCTTCCCATTCCCTCTTCTTGCTAAAGACCAAAGCCACTGATCAGAGGACCCAGATGGGCACTGAGCAGGCCAGTATAACACAGGGGAAGCGGCAGTTATGGGCAAGAATATACGTAACGTTTTTACTTGAATCACAGAATCACAGAATGTTAGGGATTGGAAGGGATCTCAAAAGATCATCCAGTCCAATCCCCCTGCCGGAGCAGGAACACCCAGATGAGGTTACACAGGAAGGTGTCCAGGCGGGTTTTGAATGTCTCCAGAGAAGGAGACTCCACAACCCCCCTGGGCAGCCTGGTCCAGTGTTCTGTCACCCTCACTGAGAAGAAGTTTTTTCTCATATTTAAGTGTAACTTCTTGTGTTCTAGTTTGCACCCATTGCCCCTTGTCCTATCATTGGTTGTCACCGAGAAGAGCCTGGCTCCATCCTCGGGACACTCACCCTTTACATATTTATAAACACTAATAAGGTCACCCCTCAGTCTCCTCTTCTCCAAACTAAAGAGACCCAGCTCCCTCAGTCTTTCCTCATAAGGGAGATGCTCCACTCCCTTAA
>VWYH01001672.1:1682-16642 GCA_013399365.1 Pampusana beccarii | reverse complement strand
TTTGCTTTCCTCCAGGCCTCAGGCACCTCTCCCATTTCCCAAGACTTGGCAAAGATGATGGAGAGCGGTCCAGCAATGACTTCCGCCAGCTCCCTCATCCAGTGCATCCCATCTGGACCCGTGGAGTTATGGATGTCCAGATTGCTTAATTGCTCCCTAACCCAGTCCTCATCAACCAAGGCAAACTCCTCCATTGTCCTGACTTCCTCTGGGGCCTCAGGGGTACAGGGCTCTTCAGGACAGCCTCCGGCAGAATAGACAGAGACAAAGAAGGCATTCAGTAACTCTGCCTTCTCTGTATCTTCTGTCACCAGGGCACCCACCCCATTCATCAGTGGGCCTACATTGCCTCTGGTGTTAATCTGCCACGCATTTGAAGAAGCTCTTTCTGTTGTCCTTGAGAACAAAACTTCCATCATTAAAGGTAATTACTTAAAAAAAAAACCCAGGTAATTTGGTCTGATAGTTATTATTTCGACCTGAGTAATAACACTGGTGCATGTTGAGTAAACTGTTACAACATAGATAAGAAAATAAACTCTTGGCTCTGCTTAGAAGGTGTATTCCTGTACCCTACATAAGCTACAGAGTAACAAAAGGAAACTATCAATTGTCTGATGATTCTAAAAAAAAATCATATCAGTCTGAAATGGTTATTTCTTTTAAAATTTTTAATTCCTTCTGGCGTTACTAGTCAGAGAATCTTTCACTAAGTGGTGTGATAGCATTTGGTAGTACCCAGGACTTTATGTCTTCTCCCACGATAATTTAACTTGTTCTCACCTCAGTAATTTTTATCTTTGATTTAAATGTCTTCTCCTATGCATTTTCCACACCGAGTTTTGCTTTAGTTCGTGTTGTTATTGATTTTGTTCCTAAGTCATGAAACCTGATGATTATCTATAAATCAAAATATTTTAGAAGAACTTCGAAATGGGACAAAAAAAGCTGGAGATAACTTTCAAGGCCCCTTAGGTAAGAAATTATGAAATATACAGGCATTCTAAAATCATGAGAAAGATGCTAAAAATTTACAATATTTACTTGAAAATTATTATTTTTATATAATACTCTTCGATTCAGCTTTTCCTGTTCTTTGAGCTTTTGGAATGCACATATTCCTACCATAAAGTTTTTGTTGAATGCATTGTGCATAGGACTTAAATAAAAAGCAAGAGAGAGACAGGAATTACGTAACCACTGCACACTGGGAGCAAAGGCTTTAAGACAAGCATGAAGTGCAATTCTGCAAACCCATTGTGTAACATTGTCATCCACACAAGACATTACACTCATGGCCCTTGGAGGCTAGAAGAAGAATGGAAATGCTTGCGTTTTCTTCTGGATCATATTAGATCTCTGCCTGTCTTTCAGTGGATGCAACACAGGAAGTCTTTTTGTCTTTTAGGTACAGTAGTGCAACCAGAAATGTTTTTGTTGGAGCTCAACTGTTTTGACCAGCCCCACAAACAAGTTCAGTGCTGGTGCATGCACAGAAGAATGGCTGTTTAACACCACTTCCACAAATGACATTTTGTTTTGAGACACTGCAAAAGACAGCTCAGGATACGAGTTGCCAAGAACAGGCTGCCTAGCTGATTTAAAACCACTGGAGTGAAACATGATTATTATGCTGTTTATCTCCATACAAATCAAATGCCTTCATTCTCTCATCCACATTTACCAAAACAGCATCTGACTCACAAAACCTGCTATCCTCTAGGTATTATGATAATCACGAAGGTCTAACTGGGAGGTGTGTGTCGGGGGGAGATGTCAGCCTGACTTGCTAGTATGATACTACAGTAGAACAAAAGATGGAAAATAAGTCCCATTACCCAGACAATCTTATAAAAATATATTTTGTTTGCACACAGACCAAAAAACTTACGGTGTGAAGGGAAAATGATCTAGTTAAAATCACTGCAAGTTTAAGGGAGCAGACGCCTTTGTTTCACCTTCAGTTTGGATAAGCTTAATATGGTTTAAAAAGTGCTATTTTCTAAGCCAGAAGAAATGAGTATGTCACTATCATAGCCTTCACTGACCTATACAAAAGAGACTTCTCAGGCTGAAGACACTGATCTCTGTTGCTTGAGGTAATTAACTAAAGAGTGCTGTTCAGATAGTTGACTCTTACACTGGCAGTGAAATAAAAAGGTAACACAAACCAACTTGTTAATCTCAGACTTGCAGCAGCTACATTTTCTTTGCACGCTTTCATTTTTTTTGTCTTTTAAGGTCCAAGCATAGAATACATGTAAGTGCTTGCACACTGTAGACTGCAAAACGTCCTCCCAATGGCCATGAGGAAACCTCACCTAAAATTAGATCAGGTAAACTAGTAGAAAACATACTGCCATTATATAGTGCCATTAAAGTTAGCAAGAATTTAACAGTGCAAAAGCATTCTTTCCAAAACCAGAACTTTTGAAAAGAAGCTATCTGGACTTCTAAAACCATTTTTACTGTCCTGAGCTGACAGCATGTTTTTTGTGTGCTTGCCACAGAAAAGGAGGAAAGAAGGCAAAGGCAGAAGGAACTCAAAACCCCCATTTGTTTTCAAAACAGTAATTGTAATTTTCAGCTAGAACATTTTTAAAATTTACTATGGGTAAAAGCCTTTTTAATTAGCCAAAAAAAAAAACCCCACAAAACCAAACCATCCCAACAACAACAACAAAAACCTCTAGAAGATCGAACAAGTTCTTACTTTCAAAATACGAGATTGAACATATAAGCAGTTTTTCCTTCCTTACACTTTCCTCTTGAGGGTGTAAGCACGTTATCTGTGAATCAACAAGGTTTTCCAAGTCCATCAAATAGTAATTTTTTCACAGTTCCTTTAATGTCTTTTGGTTTAAATATTTAGGACTTCACAGGTTCTGAATAATAAGCATAACTCAGTAAACCTTGAGTTGCATGGGTGAATGTGCCTTCTGCCTATATTTAGCATGAATATTTTATGATTCATATTCACTTCAGTTCTAGGAAGCAGAGGGAGGGCTGTTAAAATAAAAACAAATAAACCCTGGGATCGCTTTCTAAAAGGGTAAGTTGTTCTTGCAAAGGTAGTTTTGACTAATGGAGAGGTTCTTCTGGGTGGTATTTGTAAACCTATTGCCTTGCTTCAAAAGTCAGTGAAAAAGACTACTTCTTTCAGCTGTTGAGCATCACGGCAAACACAGAAAACAACTCAACCTTCTCCAAGCATATTTATTCCCCCTTGCTATTCCCTGATGAGTGAAATGGAGGCTATATACCTCGGGGACCAGGTTTTAATTCTCTGCTTGTTCTACTCCTGTTACAGTTCTCCTTGGAGAATTTGTTTTGTAACTGCCAGCAATTGAAATGTTTTAACAAAACCAAACAAAGCCAAAACATAGAAAAGAACTCCACATATGCCATGCATCCTTGTCTTTCTAAATATTCTTTGCATTGATTATATTAACTTCTATTAACATCATTCCTGTCTCACTTGAAAACACACTTCTTCCCTCTCTTCTGACCTTTCTTCCCCTCCTGTCTCCCCTCTTCCCATCCTTCCACCCCTTCATCTTTCCTTATTTTCTTGACACTGAATAAGCAAGACACCAGTCTGCCAAACATCAAAGCAGTCTCCAGATTTCGCCCATATAAAAAGAAACAATAAAAGCCCAACACCCTTTGCCCATCCACCTTCTTTGATAGAGGTATGACCTCAGGTGACTGCCATCCCTGCCTCACAGAAATGGTTACTGATGACCCAAACCCCAAATCAGTCTCCAGGACTTGGGGATAAGGTTATTTCCCTCATTTTTCAGTGCTGCAGTTATCAGCATTCCGATTGCAGATTTTTGAGTCAAGGAAACTGACAGATCTGTCACATTCATGCTTTGGACAATACTCTCCAGCAGTGGAAACCAGAAACCCTTTTATAGTAGTTGCTGCCCATTTCTGATGATAAACTGGCAGGAAAAACAGCTATGTATTTGATAGCATATCTGTCCTAGAATTCTGCTTTTGTTCAGGCCTCAAAACCGAATATCTATTAGGCCTAATTCTACCTTAGTTACTCAAAGCCAAATTACCATCAGATTCAGTAACAGCCAAGCTTTGTATCCTTTTCCAACTTATGGGTTTGCAGCAAGCTAAAAAACATCTAAATACATTTCTAACACCAACAACCATTGTGTTAAACACACCCGTTTCCTTGCGTTATGCAGGCTTCTGTAGCATAAAGTCATGAATCTATCACCTTGAGCACACGTTGAGAGAAGTGGTGATGTAACTTATTCTGCCTTGCAAGGAACCGAGTTTCCCATCACACTGCAACTGATAACAACCATTTTAACACCTGCTACGATCCTCACTGCCAGCAACAGGGAACTGGACACCCTTTTTAAAGAGTCAGTCATGCTGGTTTTGTGCATGCACCGAAACCCCTTCCAGAAGACAGAAACAAAACGTGGACTTGCCAGTAAGCAAATACGCCCTCAAGCTTATTATTTTAAAAACTATAACGTGTGAGACTTTAAAGCCAATATCTCACAAATTATTCAGGTTTTCTGAAGCCACACGGTATATCTCAGGAGTTTATTTAGCCAAGCTAGCATAAGCCAAATGCTGGGCCATGTGGTACGGACAGGCAGGCACTGAGGCAATGCCAGGAGAACGGCAGGAGCTCCGCATCACTTCAGCTCTGATCCTCAGCATGAAATATGGCATTCTTCAGGCTAAGGATGGACCTTCACTGCCAGACCTTGGGCCAGCTCAGACCTGTAATCAAAGAATAATCCTAAAAATAGAGCTCTGTAACAAAGAAAACAGCAAAACTTTCGGGAAAGTGAAACTGGAACCTACTAGTCTTTCTCAGATTTTACTTTTCTTTACCATTAGATGCTCCAAGGAGAAGTATTTACACACAGAAACACTGGATCCTTTGCACTCAGTGGACTTACAACTTATCTGATTTGTTCTCAGAGAGGCATAATACTGTTTTCTGATGAATTACCAACAATGAAGACTGTTTTAGTAGGAATAAAAGGTTAAGACTTCACAATTTAAACTAATTGAGACAAAGTTACTTAAGATTAGTAAGATTTGCGTAGTCTCAGGAGTAACTGAAAGGGCAAAAAAGCTATTTGAAACAAAGGAATTAGAATATTAAGGTGTGTTTTACAGAAGATTACAGAAAATCAGTACAGAAGCTCTCTTGTTTAATGAACTATATAACACCACATATGACTGAGCAATGGAAATAAGATTAAAGAGACTGTTAACAGACTCATAGGGCTTTTCAGTTTTGCTTTTAAGAACTGCTACATACAGACAAGTTACCATATGCTTCTTTGGATAACTTAAATGGTCTTTACTTCTGCTCTATTTTTCTCTATGTCTCTATGCATGACTTCTAAATGGAGGGGTCCTTCAAACACAACAAAGTGCTGATTGTAAAAAGGCAGGGTGCTTTTTTTAAGTGTTTGCCATTACAATGATGAATTAAAGAACAGTAATTCAGGATTCTGTTGGAGTGTCATTTCCAAATGTTGTTAATTTGCCTGTCATCAGCAATGGCCTTTTTTTGCTACTGATTTCTTTTCATGACGGCATAATAATTTTTCAAACTTCACTCTCTCAGTACTGATTTCTACACATAGCGTATTCAGACAGTGCAAAACTATTTGCCTCAAGAAGGCAGAAAGCCTGTGAGCTAGTACCAAATGCGGAGACTGCATTGCATAAGTCTCCTCGGCCCTAGCTGCTCTAAATAAAGTTTCACCATCTTGCAAAGTATAGAACTTGCTCTCAATTTATATTATCGCTTTCACATTGCAGCCTCTGTCCTGTAGATGTAATTCAGACCTGCATTACACAACTGTAAAATGAGCATGGTGACACCTGCAGTTATTTTGTGTTTGCACCAATGCACTGAAGGAACGGGACATGATGTTTTATGAGCAACTGCACCTGTAATGTCACAAATGGTACAAAGCAGATAACATATTACCTGGGGTAAAGTAGGCCTTCATACACCCTGTAGCACATTAATGAAAGCAACATGATCTTTCTTTGATCAAGAGCTGCCATCCCAAGTTTTACAGCACGCTATAGGAGTCTAATAATACAAAGAACCTGTCACTGAGCAAGTTTTGACTGTCTTTCCCTGGCTTTTGCTGGGAGCGTGCTAAATCTTGCTTTCTGCATTGCTGGTGTCTGACACTCACGAGGACACAGTGAAGACTCCAGCTGATTTAAGATTTCAGATAAAGCTTTAAACAGAAAAAAGTGTCCATATGTGGGATAAGTTCTTAAAGATCCTTAAGGTAATATTAGCCCTCTCATGCAAGACATATAAGCTCATTTAGCAAGGAGGCTTCATCACTTTGGAAGTTTTCAGAATAAAATCCAACATGGGAGTTACACATGTTCAAGGGAGTAATGCAAATTCTCAATATCTGCTTTTTCCCACATGTTCCAAGCATTTATCTTGCAATAATACTAACAAATCAACTAAACAAACAAAAAAAAACCATCAACCAACCAACAAACAAACAATAAACAAAACCAAACCCAAACAAAAAACCTCCAAAAACGTCTTGAAGTCAGCATTAAGACTTTGTTTTGCAAAAAACACTCAATTTATTAGGGAAATGAGAAAGCCAATTCATAAAATCTTGTTTGTAAAATAGAAATAATTTCCTGAACAAATGAAGAGCCAAAGAAGAAATCATGTACATCTCCAGAAAGGTCAATCTCCAGAACTTCTCTGCCTTGCCATATGATTAGAAACTTGCAAGGACTATCATGAAGAAAAAGGCACTTCATGATTAAAAAGAAAACAAAAAAGTGCTAGAGTAGATGAAGTGTTTCAGGTAAAGTGTTTCTCTCCTAATTTTACAGACACTTGAGAATCATACCAAATCACAACAGTAATAAGTACAATTCTTAATTTTTGAACAACAGTTGCCATTAGGAGATGAGCAGCATAAGGGGTAGGAGCCATATCTCCCACATCCCAGTTCAGAACCCCACCACTACACTAGCATGAAAATTAGAAAAAAAAAAAAAAAAGCAGCTTATTTCTAAATGTATTCACCTTTTTTGTGTTCTGCTGACATAGCTGAAAGTGCAGTGCACGCTCTAGTAAATTAAGATGTGGATACTTCAGAAGTCAGAGCTGTAAAATGCTTTCAGAGCTCCAGGCATAGCACTCTGTTAAATTAGCACATTCTGCAAAGGTCTTCCTGGAAAAGGATTATACCATGAGAAAGAAGTGAGAGGGAGGGGAGGAGGGAGGAAACAACCTACTTAATGCTCTGATTTAGAAAAGTTTGAGAAGCAGTGCGGTAATTCAAGAGCTGTGGGATGGCCAGCTAGACTGAGCATATCTGGATGTGTACCAGAAGCATTAGGTTGGTATAAATAACATAAGAACATAAATCTGTGTGTCTGGATGGGCAGGAATAAACAAAAGGAGACCCTGTACTGGTAAGAGTGGACAAGAATTCCAGGAGCAAAAGTGGGAAACGCGTTGTACCTGCCAAGCCCAGAAGGTTGCACCATGGCACAACCACAGCACCAATGATCTACAGCCCCTTATCAGGAAGACTGGCAACAGGGCTGAGCAATACGGCCTAAGCCATTACTCTAGTAATTGAAGAATTACCTTCCAACACACCGCTACAGAAATAGATAAATATTCCAAACAAACAAGGGAGAACAGACAATGAGCAGCAACCTTGTTCTGAGATTAATGAAACCACAGGAAGCAAAATCCTGATGCACAGGACAGTTCCACAGTAAATGCCGCCTCCTAAGGCTTATGAAAGACCTGTCCCAAAACTACTGTGTTGTCTCCAGCCCAGAAGGATCTCAGGGACGTAACCCAGTGTCAAACACTGGCTGCCTTTGTCCTGTGTGTTGCTCACAGTGGTGCGGGGCAGACTTCTTGGGAATTTAGGTCTTTGGTGCCTGCAAACACGTGGGTGTGAGAACGTGAGTACCTGAAAACTGAGAGAGAATGAACGCAAGTAAAATCAGCTTAGAGGTTTTGTAAATAAATACAGCCTTTCTTTTCCGTAAGAGCCCCCCCAGAGTTTTGTTACACTTGTTTCCAGCAAACAGGGTGTTCACTTGTTGATGGGCTGAGTCGCCAGCCTGGGAATGTCAACTGGATGAACCCGATGCTTGCTCCTCCTTTCCTGTGCCTGTTCTGGCACAAAGTTATAGCTAGCCTTCACTTTCTGACTAGCAGTCGGCACAGCTCAACTATTGTCCAGAAAGTTTTCCAAACAAAGAAAAAGTGTGGAAGAATTTGGGACAGGATTTAATGAAATTTTCCTCAATTTTTCATCTGAAATTTGAAAGTTTGCAATTATTTTCCAGTGTGGAAAAAAATATTTACGTTTTGGGTACTTTTTACAAAAACAAAATTGTGAAAAATGTCTTTCACTTGCCAACTACTTGTTTAACCTTTTCCACCTTTATTGTGCACACTTTCCTTAAATCACAGCTCTCTAGTAAAGTGCAAAAGATAACAGCTAAAAAAAATACAACGAATACAGTGACTGAAAACAAGTCCTCGCCAAAAATCAAAACAGATTGAATGTCATTCCGAGCTTGTTCCTATTTCAGAAGAAATTACAAACCTTTGAAACAAATTGAGATTTTTGGCATACATGCCTGTAAAAATGAATATGCCAGCTGCCACGCCATCCTATGCAATTGTATCACTGACTTGCTTCTAACAGTTGCAACTAAGCAGACATTAGTAATAATAAACATTTTGTAGATATCTCATTAGAACAACAAAGTTGTAAGATTTTTCACCCTAACAATTCACTTAGCATCTTAAGTCACCATCTGCAAATTTTAAGACTCAGTTTCAGATGCGGTCACTAGACAAGCAACAACCAATACCACAAATCCGTCAAGTAACCATCTTCATTTATAGCCACATAGCGCCTACCACCTTTCCCTCCTAAATAAGATACAGAAGATGTAATAAGCAAGTTAATATTAGTCAGGTACTGGAAGAACTTAAGAATGGTGAAATTAAGAAATTTTGACTCCTGGCAGTTACGCTTTCAGTCAGCTCACTAAATTAGGAGCCACTAGACGCAGTAATTAGACGCAGTGGAGTTCATCAATCTTTAGTAATGTTTTCTATAAAAATCACAAGCAGTTGCATCCACACACCTGGTAAATCAGTTCTGAATACAGCAACGTGCTGCCGCCTTTTACTGTTTTAAGCCACTTCATTTTGAAAAGTCATATCATTGTTACCAAGTGGAATTTCTGAACAACAATTCCATTCTTTTCTATTAGTTATGCAATTGGAATTAGAACACAAAGGTTTTTTTCAGGTCTGAAACAGATGCTGACATTTCGAAAAGGATGCCATTGACTGTGCAGGTCATTACACAACAGACATTTCCCAAGCCTGCTGAAACCAGTTGGAAAAACAGCTATCACAACAGAACTATATTCAGTACAACAGTGCTGTTTCGTCTGTAGAAAATACTTGTCAGCTGATGAGAATATACTTGATCAAAGTATCAACCACATCCAGTAAAATCCTAGATGTAGTGCTTCCAGAAATAACTGCTTCTGGCAGGGTAGAGCTTCCCAGAAAATCCTTCTTGCTAACAGTGCAAGAAACTCAGCAATGAACACGGAAATACTGTAGTTAACAATTTTAGAACAGAAGGAATTAATCTTTTTAAATATTCTACAGCTAGAACCCACACTTTCCAGCTTCAGTACAAAGCTCAAACTTCAGGTGTGGGACAACATTAAGGGCACATTACTCAGAATTAAATGCAACCCTTTATACCATTTCTCATTTGATAACATGCGACTGAACTCAAAGGATGGGATCCTATATGAAAATGTGTACACAAAGCAAATTTAACTATTAATTCTTATGAGTGACTGAAATATTTAAACATCTTTAGGGAGGTTAAGAAGGTTGATGTTTTTGAAATTTTAAGTCACACTGAAAAGCAAACAGCCTGAAAATATTATCCGATTTAGCATTTTGCTCTATATAAGTAATTCCAACGAAGAACTGTCAGTCTGAGATCTCCATGTGTTTTTGTTCCGTTTATCTTCACTTTGAATTACTCAAGGAAGTTTCTTCTCATTAAATATAATACAATTCTAAATAAATTAAGTACAATTTAAATACAATATTAGCGTTTTAGCATTGTTCCATAGTGTGATTTCCTATCCTTTCTAAACTAGAAGATTCTCTATTTAAAATTAGGGCTCCCCTTCCCTCTCAACAGCACAACAGAGGTAAGACAGCTAGGATTCTCTAACAACCATGCACTAGATCAAGAAATAGAACCGCCAAATGCTATATTGTATCCTAGCAAATCAGTAAGCTTGTGTTTCCATTCTGCATTAGAAATCAAAAATCTTTTCAATATGCAATTGTCTTAAAATAGCCCATTTTCAGGTCCAGAAGTTTAGGATCATGTTTTCACTCACACGAAGAGTTTTTTTCTCCCTTGATCCCTACTCAGGAGTGACCAACTGTAAAACATATAATGAAAAAAGCTTAACTGATGCCAATGTATCTCCTAAAATATTTTGTATTTAATGGAACAGGGTTCTTAACACCTCCACTGGAGGCACTTTTCCTTCCACAAGCAGAGAGACAGCAAGCCTCAGCTATCCTGTGAGATGTCTTCCCTGTTCATTAAAGAAAAGCCAGTGGAGTTTGCTAAATATCACAGTGTACAGATTTCCACGTTCTCTTGGAATATAAAGAAGTGGCTATTTATTTTGAAAAGCAGGTCTACATTTGACAAAGGAAAACGAATAATCCGTAAGCCGCACATGTTTGACACTTGATGAAGAAGCTCTTGAACACATTTATTTACCACTCCCTCTTATTACAGTAAGGCTTCTGTTTTCTGACTTGTTTGGCATTCCATGGAAAGGGTTGAGCTGGCACATTTTTTATAACTCATTCAAATAAAAAATAACCCAACTAGCGAACAACATAACCAAGTATCTCCAGGTTGTCACCTGTTTATGCTGCTCGTCCAGCAACAGCAGCCTCTGGGAGCTCCTGCCTGTCTTGAATCCTCCCGTCTGTGCAATTGATGGACACCTGCTGCTGCTGCTAAGGAAACAAATCAATGCACAGGGCTTCCACCTCTGCAAGTAGAGGTCAATGCTCTCAAAATCAATGCTATGCACTTCTGAAAGGCTCTTTCCATGCATTGAGACATCAGATTGCGACTCCGGAAAGGTGGTATCTGCTCCTACACCCAGTACTACAATGACAGACAGGTGACTGACTTCAGGGAAGTTACTTAATCTCTGAGCTTTGTGACATTTCCATAATTCAGTATTTGTAATTCTAAAGAAACTTGCCCAAGGAATTCTGTAAGCTAGATATACGCTGTTATCCCCCAGACAAAAAGGAAAAGCACATTACAACGGCTAGGCTATGGCTAACCAATTCCCATAAAGCTGAGTGAAGTGCAGCCAAGCAGTTGTGTGCGTTTTAGCATAGTGAAGACTATCAAACATTTTTTCTTCATTACAGACCTCTTAGAGAATGGTAAGAGGCCTTTTTTTTCCCAAGGTATTGTAGTAGAAAATTCAGAGTAGTCAATGACATTATTGTAGCACAAGGCTTCTTGTGACCCATTATTGGAGTTACATTGCTGCAAAACAAAACAAAAACACAAAGAAAAAACCCCGAACAAAAACAAACAAACAAACAAAAAACCAAAACAACAAAAAAAACACCCACCAAACATCAGAGAAAGCAAGTCCTTTGCAATCCTGCTTATGTGACTGCTGCTATCTCGTCTGACACACTGGAGACAACTGCCAAAGTTAAAAGGCTAAGTTGTGACAGCACGAAGAGAAACCCCCACTCAAGCTGAAAAATATTCATACCATACTGAGGACAAACACAGATATGCAGCATATATTCTCTCTTATGCCGCCCTCTAAATTGCAGTCAGATTTTTTTTTTTTTTAATTCACAGACTCCCTTCTTTCCAAAACGCTTCAAGATCCACTTACAGGGGGCGGGGGGAAAACACTACCCAAAACCAACCAGCCTCACACAGTTACTCCCTCTTTTTCTGGTCCAGTTAAGTCTACCTCTCTACTCGGATCAGTAGCTTTTTTGTCCAGCTCATGGAACAGCACCATTTTCTCTCTGTTTCTCCTCAGCTACATGACCAGAATTTGTCTTGCTCATTGTGCAAACTACTGAACTAAAGGCAAGTGACAGTGCAGGACAGGTTACACGGGGATCAAGGTGTAAAACGCTAATTTCACTGTATTCCTAAACTATTGCAAATACTCAAGTCTAAACAAGTAATGGCCAGACTGTGACATCCTGAGTAAAACTGGAGACCATGGGAAATCTTCACAGAACCACTTATTGAGTAACGTGCTGCCAAAAATGACTAAGAGACATCATATGAACTTATTTGCTTAAATCGCTTGGGATTCATTTTTTCATAGATACATTCCCACATATTTGAATAAAACTCAGGTCCTTCATGCTCCTTGAAAGTTATGTTGCTGTGCTCTCCACCAAACAAAGGAAAATAAATCTTTGCAAAGTGTGCACTAGATAAGGACACTGCATGCTCACACTGACAGTTGTTTCACAACCAGACAGCTCAGATTAACTGTGACCGACAATTGCTGTTGTGAAGCTACAGAATGCAGCTCCTCACAAAGTGCATCCAGATCACGCTCTACGCTGGTTTGTTTTCAAATGTCAGCAACTTTCTGCATCCTAAAAAAAATTGTAATCCTGTAATTGGTAAAGAATGTAAAGCCCTATTCTAGTTAAAAGCAAAAACAAACCATGTTGCCCCCAAGGTATTGTATTGACTAAAACTGCTGATTTTTAATGAATGTATTCTAGTCTGTCCTGTTTCAGTTCATGGCCCTATTAAGCCACCTGTTAGTTCAATGGTATGAGACATTTTTTTTCTTTCTGCATGGACCCATTAGTAACAATAGACCTCCTTTTTTTTTTTTTTTCCATTAAGGCATTTCAAAGCCAGTCTGCAATGAGCTTATTATCTGCAAATGTTTTTGTACAATTTAATACCAGAAACTGTAGTATTATATACAGATAACAACACATATTAAATTTCATTTGGCATGTGGGAAAATAAAATGAAAGGATGAGTTTTGACGCATAAACAGGACAAATAGATAGGATTCTACTTCATCTTATTGAATAATTAAATCCTGGCACAGTGCCCAAAGCATATTCATTATGAAGTGACTACACTATACAGAACACTGCCAAAGTCTGACTTCCTCAGACAAAGGCTAGATGACTGACAAATCAGTCTTAGAGATTTGCTTACTATTGCTGCATTACAGGTTCCTGGAAATTGGTTGAACTGCAATTCATCATTACAATTCATTAACAAGGTCCATAAACATAAAATATGTTAATTACACCTCCACTGTGCAAGCATTCACATTGCACTGATTGCATTCATTGCATCTCCTAGCTTGCGGTGGGATCCCTTTCAGGGCTGCTCCTCAGCCCCGTCTAAGGACTGAAGAAGGCTGTGATCATTGTTTACACTGTAAGGAAACAGTCTTGTCCCCATTGTGCTGCTGCTGTGAGCTGGGCCATCTGTGCAGCTTACACAGAATTTTCACTTAGCAGATCTCTGTCTTCTGCTGGGTTTCTGCTTTGGAAATATGCTTTACTTCTGGCATTGTGTAAACTGTTCTGTTCCGGTGTATAAGAAGAATTCCCAATATCCTACATTATACTTTATTAATAAAATACTAAAAAGCATCAGGCACCTAATCCATACAGCATGAAAGGATTCAGTGCCTGATTGTGAGAGCTGCATTGTCAGTCCTGCAGCAGATGCCATTGTTGGCTGCATTTGCTTGCCCTGCAGAGATGCCAAAGAGGCTATGAAGTCAAATTTGTCATTTTCAAAATGCAATATTTTTTGTTTTCTCAGAACAGTCATTCTGCTGCATGTTTTCCTCCTGCCATAATATAATTTATCCAACCCATCAAAGGTATTTTACCCAACTGTCAGGTAATTCCAATGCAAGTACCATTCACAAGATCCAGTGTACTATG
This sequence comes from Pampusana beccarii, assembly GCA_013399365.1. NCBI lineage: Eukaryota > Metazoa > Chordata > Aves > Columbiformes > Columbidae > Pampusana > Pampusana beccarii. Next base: position 2,547 of record VWYH01001672.1, on the reverse strand, counting down.
CACAAACAAAACAAAGGATTTATAACCTGCCCTGGGATATTGTATTAGAATATGCTTCCAAACAAATCAGTGGGATAAGATTCCCCATGGCTTAAAATGAAGGTAACAGTAAGTTACATGTTTTTTTTTTTCTTATGGAAGTGAAACATGAAAGACTAAGTTAACCATACTTAACTCTACAAAATCCTCATTTCTCGCCTTTTCCGTTTCAGCAGCCCTGGATCAGAATTACTCAGCTTAAACGTAAGCATGGGGAACAACCCCAAGTTCAAATCCTTTCCTCATCACACACAGAAGCAGGACTGAAACATCTGCATGATATTACCCCAGCAGTGACCAGGGAATTGCACTGGCCTGCATGAACACATACCTGAAGCCAAAAGCCAAGAAGGGGTGGGCATGTGGACGAGGGGATTATACTACATTTCCTGGGGGATAGGGTGAGCACAGAGGAGTGTATTTTGAGATGTACTTTCCTCTGGTGGTACTTGAGGCAAAGCACTGCCACCAAGCTGCAAGGCACACAATACAGCAGTTGGGGCTGGAATAAGGGCTAGAGAAAACCACAACATGGGATCTCCCCTGGCAGAAGGGAGCACAAATCTCACAATGATCAATTCATCATATTTTGGGCTGCATCAAAAGGAGCGTGGCCATCAGGTGGAAGGAGGTGATTCTGCCCTTCTGCTCCGCTCTGGTGAGACCCCACGTGGAGTCCTGTGTCCAGCTCTGGAGCCCTCAGCACAGGACAGACATGGACCTGTTGGAGAGGGGCCAGAGGAGCCACCAAGATGGTCAGAGGGCTGGAACAGCTCTGCTGTGAGGACAGGCTGAGAGAGTTGGGGTTGGTCAGCCTGGAGAAGAG